>CM021103.1:399108665-399200016 GCA_007115665.2 Sequoiadendron giganteum
GAATGCCCTTTGGGTTAATCAATGCTAGAGCCACATTCCAAAGAACAATGGATATTGCCTTCAGGGACATCATTGGAAAGTGCATAATCATCTATATGGATGATTTGATAGTCTTTTCCAAGAAGAGAAGTGACCATGTTGCAAATTTGTGCAAAGTATTCCAGAAGTGCAGGGAATTTGGTATTTCACTTAATCCAAAGAAGTGCATCTTTGGAATCACTGAGGGAAAGTTGCTAGGACATGTTATTTCAGAACAAGATATTGCCATTGATCCTAAATGAGTGGAGGCAATACTGAAAATTCAACTCCCTGCAAGCAAGAAAGAAATGAACTCATTCTTTGTCAAGATTAACTTTGTCAGGAAATTTATCACTAGATTTTGCAGAAATAATCAAGCCCTTAAATTCCATGTTGAAGCAAGAAATGAAGGTTGAATAGAATATAGAGGCTAAGGAATCATTTGCAGAAATCAAGAGAGCTATTGTTGAGGCCCCTATTTTGGTAAGTCCTGATTACGCTAATCCATTCTACATCTATTCATTTGCTTCTGATCACTCCTGTGTCGGCTTGTTGACACAAAAGTCTGATCAAGGTAATGAGAATCCCATAGCATTCATGAGTGCACCTTTGAAGGATGCCGAATTGAGGTACCCTAATGTTGAAAAGCAGGCTTATGCTTTGATCCGAACTGTGAACAAGTTTAGGCACAATATTCTAAGAAGCAAGGTCTTTGCTATAGTCCCTTATCCTGCAGTCAAGTTGTTGTTGATGCAAAATGAGTTGGGAGAACATAGAGCCAAGTGGGTAACTATGTTACAAGAATATGATATTGAAATTCAACCCATGAAGTTGGTAAGAGGGCAGGGACTGACCAAGACAATGGTAGAAATGGGTCCTGACCTTGTAGCTCAACATTATAATCTTGAGGATGTTTCTCCGAGGGACTGGTATGATGACATTATCTACTACTTGTTGAATCAACAATGCCCCAAACACCTTAATTCGGTACAAAGGAGAGCTCTACATTTGAAGAGTGGCAGTTTTATGATGAAGGGAGCTGTCCTATACAAGAGAAATCATGAAGGTGTCTACCTGAGATTCCTAGAGAAGGAAGAGGCGGGGAGAGTGATGACTGAATTTCATGATAAATATGGCATAGGCCATGGTTTACCACCTTCCACTGCAAATCAGATTTTGAGGACAAACTATTATTCGCCTACCTTGTTCGAGGACACACATCACCACGTGAGGAATTTCCATGTGTGTCAAACTGTGGCAAGCAGGGAGAGCTATGCAGCTCTTCCACTTTGGCCTATCATAGAGGTAAAACTATTTGCACAATGGGGAATGGACTTCATTGGTCCAATCAACCCATCTTCATCTGCAGGCCACAGGTATATTCTTACCATAACTAATTATTTTACTAGGTGGACTGAAGATCTTGCATGCAAACAATGTACTTCTAAAGTAATAATCAATTTCATGGAATCAAGTATCATTAACCGCTTTGTTTGTCCATTAGTTGTAGTTTGTGACAATGGTTATGCATTTGCATCATTAAAGTTTTCTAACTGGGCTTATGATCATGGAATTGCCATAAAATTTGCGTCCAATTACTATCCACAGGGGAATGGTTTGGCTGAGTCTTCCAATAAAAACCTATTGACAGTCATCCGGAAACTACTAGAAAATAATCCCAAGGATTGGCATACCCAGCTCAGATTTTCTCTTTGGGCAGACCGCACTAGATAGAAAACATCCTTAGGAACCTCTCCTTATCACTTAGTGTATGCCTTGGAACCTGTCTTTCCCATCTAGCTAAATATCCCTAATTTACAATTCATCAATGAATATTATGATGGGGAGGACAAGCGTGAAGCCCGCTTGACTGAATTGTTGCACCTTGAAGAGAGAAGAGATGAATCCCTAGAAAAATTTTCCAAACATCAGGGTATAGTGAAAAGATGGTTTGATAGGAGATCCAAGGTGAAAGCCTTCAGAATCTCTGACTTGGTTCTCTACTAGGATAAAGCCCATGACAAAAAGGGGGAGCATGGAAAATTTGACAAACTTTGGCTCGGCCCTTATCAGATTGCAGAGATTCTAGGAGATAATGCCTTCCATTTGAAAACCCTCACTGGAGGAGATATCCCACTGCCTGTCAATGGGCAATATTTGAAGCATTATTTTCAGTCTTGAGCTATTCAGCTATGTCCTTGTACATAAATAGATTAGGTCTCCTTTCTATTATTTTTCTTGCTGCTTTTGGTTGGGTTTCCTTTGGTTTTGCTCTGCTCTGCTTATTTGTTGCTTCGATTTTGGCTTTGCTTTGGTCTGGTGGGGTTGGTTTTTCCCTATTGCTTTGCTTCGTGGGGTTGTCCTACTTTATTTTTGGCTTGTTGCTTCTATATAACCAGCTGCTTGTCTGGATCTGCTTTGGGATTTCTTTTACAAACTCTTATCATCTTTTTGAAGTCATTCAAACTATTGTATTTCCTTCATTTTATGTTGCATGGGTTGGGAGTAAGTGTCACTTGACTAGGTTGAATTCTGGAATATATTTGGGTCTTATATCTTCACACAAATCTTAAGAATTTTGAGGTTGCATATGGTCTTTAGGAGGTATTACTGGGTGAAAAATCTTAAATTCTGCTCCAGTGCTGCTGTAGTTCTCATCCTTGAGTGTGGGCTTCATTGCCTACACGGTGAAAGTAAAGCTTCAAAAGCAAATCTCAAAAGAGAATATCAAAAGAAAAGAATAAAATAAAAATAAAAAATGTTCACCTTCTCAAGGGTATCCTAGTATCTCTACCGGGGCTATGGACACTTGGTTGGCAGTAGAGCTAATGCTAGGGAGGGTCACAATGATAACCTCACCGGGGCTATGGATGTCTGACTGGTAGTGAGGCTCTATCCAGGTTGCTTTTGGAGTTAGAATCCTTAGGTAGCCCTGTTAGACTGAATTTGGTCCTTGTTGCAACTTAGGAAAGGAAAATGAATGCATATGCACATACTTTGACCCTGGTATAGGAAAAGTTAGCTTGTTAGTGATTTATGAAACCTTGTCTATTTGTAACCTGATGCTTGGAATGAAACCAAAGATTATGAGTTCATGATGCTAGTTTTTCATCGAAATGCTCTAGAGCATTTCCCCAGCGGAGTCGCCATTTGTTGTGTAGTTTTGCACACACGCCCCACTGAAAGTGGGGGACCCTCTCTTGGCCTACCCTTTTGGCCTGTTTCTATGGCTTGCCCCCTCTTTGTGCTTATCTTTGAAAATCTTGGGGTTTTGGTCTTTGGTGCTTGCCTTGGTTGTGAGTTCCTTTTTGTTGAGTTCCTGGTGGTTTTGGGTCTTGTGGATGTCCTCTCTGGGGTGGTCTTTTTTTGCCTTTTGTTTGCTCCCTTGGTGTTTTTGTTTGGGTCCTAAGGGTTGGTTTTCTCCCTTGGCTTTCCCTTGTTTTCCTTGTTTCCTTTGCTCTGTCAGAGGCAGAACTGGGATGGGAATGAACTTTGAACTTTGGCTAAGTTCTCAATTCCATCTTCGTTCTAGTTCCAGCTCCGCTTCCTTCCCGCTCTTTTGCTTCCTTCTTCTTTTTGTTTGTTTTTGTCCTAAGGGTTGGTTTTCCTCCCTTAGTTTTTTCTTCACTTCACTTTTTCCTTCGCTTGTTGGAGGCAAAACCGAGATGGATCCAAACTTTGAACTTTGGCTAAGTTCTCGATTCCATATTCATTCTCGTTCTAGCTCCACCTCCCGCATTCTCATCTTTTCGTTGTTTTGTTTGTCTTCGGTCTTCGGGTTGGTTCTCCACCCTTGGGTTTTCTTCGGTTTTCTTTTCTATCATTTTATCGAGGCTGAGACCGGGTTGGAATTTGGCTTTGAACTTTGGCAAAGTTCAAAGTTCCTTTCCCGTTCCGCCTCCGCTTCCACTGGGGTTGGTTTCGGTTTCGTTCCCGTCTATTTCCCTTTCCTTTCCCATTCTCGTTTCGCCTCCGCCTCCGCCTATCTTGGGTCTTTGTTCTTGTTTTTCTCATGCCTCTACCTCCACCTGTCTCTGGTTCTGCCTCCGCCTTGGTTTATGCTTGATTTTCTTGCCTTGGGAACTCTAATGGAACTGCTTGGATTTTGATGGTGTATTGGGCATTAATGGTGGTTTGTTTGATTGCAAGTTGGATTGAGTTGGGATTGTTGGGTGTACTTTGAAGATTTAGCATGATTTGCGGGTGTAGTCAAGTACACTTTGTGGTTGCTATCATGAAACCCGCTCTCACACGCAAGGTCAATTTGGTTGGTGGCCATTAATGGCTGGCAGACGTGATCTGAGGGGGGTTCAACCTGGTGTTGTTCGATCTAAGATGTTCATTTTCCCAGCTGGAGTCTGATCGGTGGCTCGTGTTCCTGCTGGTGTTTTCACGCGTGTGGGTGTTCGCGTAGGTGGGGTCTTTTGGTGGGTGTGGCTCGAGGGTCCGTTCCCTTGACTTTGTGTGATCCTAGTTCGATCTGATGGGGGTCCTTGTTGCATTCAATGCTTGACGGTGGGTTATTGCTGGCTATCGGGGTCGATTTGATGTGTGGCTGAGCTTCCTTATAACCCTAGCTTTGTTTCACGCGGGCCTATTTTTCTATAAGTATGGCGCTATGCCTCATTTGTAAATGTTGGAATTGACTAGGTTAGTATTCATATTAGCAGACTAAATCAGAGGACTTGTAATCATTAGAGTTAGCAGTAGAGTAGCATGTTAGCAGATTAGAAGTTAGTTTTCACATTTCAAGCAAGTGCTATAATGGATCAGAATTGTTGCTAATATGATGATTTAATAAAAAGTACAGACATTGTGCTATGACTGGTTCCTCCTTTGCATTGAATAATCTTGCATGTTTCTTGTTCTATCTTTCAAATCGCTTGGAAATGTAGCAATCCCTGGTTCATATCTTTGGGCAACTTCTTGATTGTGGGAATGTTGTGCAAGTTCAACCTGTACCTCATATTCATGTGCTTAGTTCAACTATATATATTCATTCAGTGAATTCCTATAGCCTGAAAATATTTAACACTTTAGAAGATTTCACCGCCTTCTGCGAAATTGTTGGTATAGCCTGAGTCGACCAGAAACTAGTTTAAGGGATTGGTCTGTTCCAGGTATTTCATCATATGCATGATTAATCTTAGAAGTAGTGTTAACAATTAGAGCTATTGAAACCCTCATCTTTTGTTGTTTCTTTTATTAAATGGTTAGAACTAGAAATTTAAGCATCACTATATCTTAAAATATGATGAGTTTAGAGCTTCCAACATTTGTACGTAAGACCCCTTGTGATTACCAGCATATTCACATTTTATCAGTGAGTTTGTTCTACTGCATAGTCATGATCTGACACCCATGAGACCTTGGGGTTATCTCTTTGATCATAGAGACCAACCTTTCAAGAGAGATAGGATAACTTTTATTCTGTCTAAGTTGTTGATGTGCAGAAACACCAAACAACAGTAATCAAGATGAGGAAGAGTAGTGCATCATTTATAATCATCAAAGAGAGAAAATAAAAATATCCATGATCAATCTAATGAATCTAATATTTAATAAGATGAAATTATAGCTTTGTAATTAAAAGATATGTATTCCATCTCCTACAATCTTGCAAGCTATCGTGCACCACCTAGGTTTTGTGCTCCATATATTTAATAGCAATAAGTGTGAAATATTAGAGAAGAGAAAGATTAAAAAGTGGCCAAGTTATAAATTTCAACAAGTTCACAAGTTTGTGAAATTTCAAAAGTGTGGCATACCTCATGAAAGTCCAAAATCCAACATCACAAGTATTAGGGTGAGAAAGGAAATATTAGAATTTTTTATGAGCCAATATCTTTTGATTTCAAATATTGATGTAATGTCCCCTTCTCAGTGATTACACCTGGTGGACATATTAGCCTATTTAATTCTTGTAGGCTATACTCGAGAAAAGGGAATTAATTTATTTAAATATTTAATGTTGCCTAGCAGGAAAAGTGTAATTAAAAAGGTATATTAAATAATTAATTAAAAGGAGTTATAAAGTGAATTTTGGAAATATTTAAAAAGTAACTTTATAAAGTCACTTTATTTATTTTAATGAACAGGAAAAAGGCATGTGATATAAAAGGTGATTTGGGTTCTCATTTATATTATGCTTGTTTAATTTCTCAACTTCACTTTTGGGAGACCTTTACGGAGTTCTTGGATTTGGGGAATGGAAACCCTAGTGCAACTGGTTTAAGTGGTGAAATTATTCCACCCTAGCTGGTTTGAAGGGAGATCATTCAAGTCTTCCATTGTGAGCGATATTGCACAAATGTGTGGGTCTCATGCAGAGAAAAATTTGGGTAAATGATATTTCTTTGGTCCATTAGAATATGAGGGTTTGATAAGTCTGGAAGGTATTTGCATTCAAGTTACCAAAAACACATATAGAGAGGTTTATAGACTTGGGCATGGTATTTATTATACTTATTCTTGTGTTGCCTCATGGAGATTGGGCATGAGACCTTTGGTGGGTGATTAGAGGTGTTGGATTTGTCATTCAGATTGCAAACATTCATAAAGAAATTAGGATGCCATATTCAAGGAGCTTAGTGGTTGGGCATGATACTTCTTTCACTCTAACCTACATGCATGTTGGAGAGCTAAGGGTTTTCACTAGTTTGTTCGATTAGTAACATAACCTTTGTTTGTTGATTGAAGTCTGAGTTGTTAGTGGCTAGGCATGGAGTTAACGTCATATTGTTGTGGTTATCTATTATGGGAAACTTATTCCTAGGGTTCATGAATTTGTGGTCCCTAGCATGGCATATAGGTAGCTATTGTGGAGGCATGTTTGTCATATTCTCAGTTGTGGGAGTAACTTATACCTACTATGCATTTCTAGGCAGTGTTGAAGACTTTTGGAGGGTCATGGAATTGATTTGCAGACTTGGTGTTCATTCCTGTGTGTGGAATTCACATCAACACCTATATTGGAGACCTTGTTGGGTAATATAGAATAAAATTGGCATGAATACATGAAGAGGAGCAGTCTATAAACCTACAACCAATCAATAAACCAAGTTGTGGAGTTCCTCTAGGGGGTCGTGGTGTTTTCATTGTGAAAACTGGTATTTATAATGCAAGTTGTTATTTATTTTTGAAGGTTTTCATAGTTGATAATGCTCAAAAAATCTTGTAAATGATTGTCACAGTCACATTGTAATTTTCTTGGTTAAATTGTCTTGAGTGATCCTTAATCTACAAAGGTTGTGGTAATGTTGTGTTGTGTATTTGCATACTCCGAGTAGACCAAATGATTGTAGTTTATTTATGTTCATACTTGGTATTTCAGTTTCATGATTTTTGAGAATAAGAAAATCTTGTTTGTAACTTATATTTTTATTGTAACATGTTCATACATGTTGGGGAAATATGTGGGCATCTTAGAAAGAAACATTCAAGATCAGTAGTGCCTTCGATAATTTTAATTTCTTCAAATCACCTCAAAGACATGAACTACTATGCCATAAAGTGGAAATAGACATAATTCATTTCCCATATTAATCCTTAGAGAGAAGTTAATGTTTAATCAGTTTCAACAACACAATTAACAGATTCAGCAAACAGAACCAACAACCATGAAAGATGAAACATAAGACATGAACACATAGATATACATGGGGAAAACTCTTTTGGGTAAAAAACCCCACACTCCAAAAGCCCAGATCATCATTGTATTATTTAACAACAAAAATAGTTACAATACAATTCAGGCTCACGACCTTTACAAAGTTTACATCTTGTTCCATTCTAGAGAATATTAGTCAACATAACCCATCGCGACCACCTCTCTTAGCAAGAGACATCTCATTTGGCTACATAGCCTCACAACTTGACCATCGGCCTCTCAGCCTCTTTGTCACACAACCGCTCGGCCTTCACCTTCTGCAAGATTCATCTCTCTACTCACGACAACCTAGCCTCTTGGCCCAATCTCTGGTTACCGCCATGCTCTCTCGACTACCCAGCCTCTTGGCCCAACCTCCAGCCTTTCATCTAGTATGTTTCCCAGCCTCTCATCCAGCACCAGGTAACCATTGTGCTCTCTTGGCTACCTAGCCTCTTAGCTTGACCTCCAACCTCTCGGCTTGCACCCAACCTCTCAACAGGTCTATTGCCCAGCCTCTTGGCCAACACCAGGTAACCATTGTGCTTTTCCTCCACTGCTTTATTCCCAGAGAGAAATTTTCTCTCTCTCTCTCCAACTATTCAAATACCACACCCCTTTAGGGTTACACCTCGAGCTACATGCCATCATCTAGCATTTTTGGCCATCAAATAAGTAGTTGAACAAATCTCTAGCATCGAACTTAATGTTATCCACCTAACACCATGTCATCCAGGTAAAGAGACATTTATTACCGTCTCACCAAGTTCACCGAGCACATGGGCCCACATTCCATCTATCCTCCACATCATCACCACCTATCGGCCTTCGACACGATCCACCATCCTATCGAGTCCCACATCCACTTTCTGTGGTGAGAGGTACACCAAGACATGCATACACCACTTGTGCAATTCCAGAGAATCAAAAGGAAATGTACAATATTCATAGCAAGTCTTCCAAAAAAGACTTAAATATTTAACTCCTTAAACTCCAAGTGGTCCCCACATCCATCGACATCCAAGTCGCTATATCATTGGAAAATTGAACTTCAAAACCTCATTTCGAAGGTTGTGACATTCTCAGAACCCGCAACTTGTTGACTACAGAAGGATCGCTCTGTCGCTCAAAACCCGAACTTCTAAACCTCAAGGCGGAGGTTGCGAAGTTCTCAAAAGCCACGACGCACTGACAACAAAAGGAAAAGCCTTTACTTCACAGTTACTAATTCAGGAGGTTATGAAACTTTAGAACCCCACAACTTTAATTAGAAAAAATTGAAAACTAGTGACTTAGCTCAGGCTGATGATGGACGAAAACACAATTGCTCCAGGAAGTCGATCAAGCCAATAACTTTGAGTCACATTTCTCAACATTTTCCCACTTGACAAAGAAATTATTGGCTCCTTCCAAAGAAAACTCAAGAATCTTAAACAATGCTTCCACACTCCAACCAAGACACCTGCACTGACACCCAAGATGTCCATCAACTCAGGAAATGGTTCCAACCATCCACCACAGGAAAAAGGAACGAGACAAGGCATATATGCACCAGTCTTAAGAACACAAGCAAAACATCCTACAAACAAAAAGGGCACCAACACTGCCATCAATACATTGTGCTCACAAGCCATACAGAAGCAACACAACATCAACTTCAAATCCATCAACATGAACACAACCGTGAAGTCATTCTCCATAAACAAGATAGAACATCAGCTAGAACAACAACTAGAAAATTGACTGCTCCCATCCAACTAATCAACCCATGTGATTGAAAATAGCACACACAACAAGTGTTAACCCATCCAATCCAACATACCTCCAAGGTATCCACATCAGCAAACTCATGCCACTTACATAGCCAACCCATCAGCAGCAAAATACAAGCTCCAAGTGCCAACCAGTCGAAGAAGACCAAACACATCTAGGAACTCCCACTGCATGGGTAATGCCAAGTCTGAAAGATCGAAGGCATAAGAAGTCTACCAACAACATCACATAGAGAGTGTAAACATGTAGTTTCAAGGAACCATCCACAATGATATGCACAACCTGTACAACCCTCAACACAAGTCTCCATAACCAAGACCATAGAGAGAAAATTTTGCACATCATATACTTGTAGAAAATCCTTCCACATACTCCTCTAAATTCCAACTATGTCACCTTATTCTCCATGTATCCATGAGCACCTGCAATCGACCATCTCATGCTAAACTCCAAATGCATCACTGCACTATCATGAAGTTCTCAACCATATGACCAATGTACCCAAAACACATAGAATTACCAGACCATTGTTAACACTCCGATCATCTAAACTAGGAACTTGTCATGACATCATGATCTACACATCCCCCTTAGGAGATCTCATGCTCTAGGTGAACATACCGTGGTCTCAAGAGCAATGCATCATGTGAAAACTCTAATGCACAATCAAGAGTATGCCATGACATGAAACAATATAAACTCTAAACAAACATCACCTGTCAAGCACTGCCAACACCTCAACCTAAGACTCACAAGAGTCCTCCATGGTTTCAAGATGTTACACATCCTTAGATAGTGTCCATACAAATGCAAAAGAACCCTTTTGCATCAACAAGATCTAAGAGTCCCTCCTAGTAACATCTGCAGATACTAAAGAAGATCATTCACCACCAAGTGATGAATCCACAGTTATTGCTAAAGCTCCCATGTGACACTCGATCTCTCCAAGCATCATGACCAAACATCTGCTAATTTGAAAATCCTTTAGGTCCACACAGCAACATGTCCATCTAACAACAATATCGAGTGACACCAAGATCTCCAAACCAAGCAAATAAAACCATCACTGTCAAAAGCTTACACAAACCTGTGTATCCAAGCTATCCATGACATCGTCATACAACTTGCTAAAGGTCCCCATAACTGACTATTCAGGTACTCAACAACATTCATCCTTGCATCTCAAAGTAGCTACACCAATGCATAAGTGACCACAGACAAAGCCAGCTAACAAGTCTACACCATCACAAAAAAGATCTCATGGATATAGACAGCCCACTTTCAAGTTGTCTCACAAGAAAAACGTAGGTAAAGATAGCCCACAACATTGCACAACCCATAGATCCATTCAACAAAACCCATCATCACACTAGAAACTTTAAAACTAAGATCTCAAAGAGAATAACCATGTAATGACTCAAACACCAGATCAAGCTTAGATATGATTCTCCAATCATGTCAACAATGAGCACCATAGTCTAGGAACCCAGCAAGCAACACCATAATAATTTTGAGCGACAAATCACATACCAATACTCCCATGCAGACACAAAATCACATCTCCTCACACCATGCCAAACTACAACTATCTCATCCATTCACACCCCAAAAAACTAGGGTCTAGAAAATAGCTTAACAGTAGCTCCACATTACCACAAGTTTTTCTTGACCATGTAAAACCTGCAAAGCCACTATGTTAGAGTACACCCGTGCACACCCATATCCATTTCACATCTGAAACACCATAACGGTTAAACCAAAAACTGGATTATCATGAATATGCATAACCATAGATTTTTTAAATGAGAATCTATAAAACCCTCGAATCCAAAGAACATGGATCTGAGCGATGCAAGTATAACACATCCTTGAAAAGAAACAACAATTCAGGAAATCCAAGCCCATTTCAAGCCAGCTCCAAAACCACCAACATGCACATGCATTCAAGAGAGACATGTTATTTCAGAAGCTTCCAAATCATCCAATGATCAACTCCATAGCCTACATGCAACCGGGGTACCAAAAAAAGTGTGCCTTCCAATACAAGGAAAAATACCCAGCATAAGCACATTACTCCATGACTAAACAACAACCCAAACTTCTCCATATCACCAGGGATCCTCTCACACAGACACCCAATATGAAGGCTTGCTGCAACACAACCATAGAGATAAAATATTCCACCCCATGCATGAGGGTTATACCACTGCCAACTCACGATCTTCAGGTCACATCATTTCAATATGACCAACTCAAGTTTCTCCATCTTCACCATCTTCCATGCTACATGTTGTTTTAGAAACTTAAACAGAAAAGAAAGAACTTCTAATCATCAAAGGATCAATACATCAACCGATTCCTCCAGATTTCCTCAAGCCTAAAAAACCAAGAAATCTTCACAAAAGGAATACCCAGAACCAACATCTCCAGGGAGGAACAAAACCTAGAAGAAGGCTCAAATACCACTTATTGGGGAAATATGTGGGCATCTCATAAAGAAACATCTCAGATCAGTAGTGCCTTCAGTAATTTTAATTTCTTCAAATCACCTCAAAGACATGAACTACTATGCCACAAGGTAGAAATAGACACAATTCATTTCCCACATTAATCCTTAGAGAGAAGTTAATGCTTAACTAGTTTCAACAACACCATTAACAGATTCAGCAAATAGAACCAACAACCATGAAAGATGAAACAAAAGAGATGAACACATAGATATACGTGGGGAAAACCCTTTCAAGTTAAAAACCTCACACTCCAAAAGCCCACATCACCATTGTATTATTCAGCAACAAAAACAATTACAATATAATTCAGGCTCACAACCTTTACAAAGTTTACATCTTGTTCCATTCTGGAGAATATTCAGCAGCATAACCCATCATGACCACCTCTCTCAGTAAGAGCTATCTCGTTCGGCTACATAGCCTCACAACTTGACCATTGACCTCTCAGCCTCTCTGTCACACAATTGCTCAACCTTCACCTTCTGCAAGATTCATCTCTCGACTCACAGCAACCCAGCCTCTCAGCTCGTCTCTGGTTACCGTCACGCTCTCTTGGCTACCCAGCCTCTCGACCCGACCTTCAGCCTCTTGGCTTGCACCCAACCTCTCAGCCAGTTCGTTGCCCAACCTCTCAGCTAGCACCAAGTAAACTTTATGCTCTCTCAGCTACCCAACCTCCAACATCTCAGCTTGCACCCAGCCTCTCAGCTAGTCCACTACCCAGCCTCTAGGCCAACACCAGGTAACCGTCATGCTCTGCCTCCATGGCTCCGCTCCTAGAGAGACATTTTCTCTCTCTCTCTCCAACTATTCAACTACCACACCCCTTTAGGGTTACACCTCAAGCCACACACTATCATCTAGCATTTTACAGTCGTCAGATAAGCAGTTGAACAAATCTCCAGTGTCAAACTTAGGGTTATCCACCTAACACCATGTCGCCCAGGTGAAGAGACATTTATTACCGTTGCATCAAGTTCACTGAGCACATGGGCCCACATCTCATTTTTCCTCCACATCATCACCACCTATCAGCCTTCGACACGATCCACCATCCTATCAAGTCCCACATCCGCTTGCCATGGTGAGAGGTCCACCAAGACATGCGTACACTGCTTGTGCAATTCCACATAATCAAAAGGGAATCTACAATATTTGCAGCAAGCCTTCTAGAAAAGACTTAAATATTTAACTCCCAATACTCCAAGTGGTTCCCACATCTGTTGGCATCCAAGTCACTATATCACTAGGAAACCAAACTTCAAAACCTCATGTCAGAGGTTGTGAAGTTCCCAAAACCCGTGACTTGCCGATTATAGAAGGATCGCTCTGTTGCTCAAAACCTAAACTTTCAAACCTCAAGGTGGAGGTTGTGAAGTTCTCAAAATCCATGTAAGGCCAAAAAAAAAGGAAAATCCTTCACTCCATATTCACTAAGTCGGGAGGTTATGAAAATTTAGAACCCTGTGACTTCAGTTAGAAAAACTTAAAAACCAGTGACTTAACTCAGGCCGATGATGGAGGAAAACACAACTGCTCCAGGAAGTTGATCAAGCCAGTAACTTTGAGTCACATTTCTTAACAATATGAACATTTTCAAAATACCATGCATGGTACTATATATGTTTGATAAAATGTTTACATGTATCAAAATAGAAAACAAATCAAAAATTATCATGCAAATATGAGAAGGGTTATTTCAGTTGAATACCAAATGGAATGTCAAGTTTTCATCTTTACCCACTCCACCTATTAGAGTAAAAGGTATTTCCTAATTAATTAATTATTTAATTATTAGGTTCCTTTTCCTCCTGTAGGGTATAAGCTAATGTATTGTAAACTTGATAGAACCTACACAAATCGAAGGTTTAACTAACTGAACAATCCACTCAATGTTGCTCAAGACTACATTAAATTATCAACCCAAGGCTTGTAATCTTATGATTGTGCAAGATTATGTATGCCTTCAAGGACTCAAAACTACTTAAGCTACCCTACTCAAGTTATTCTACTTGTTGGAAAACTCACAGAATTGCAAAACAGTAAAAGATATAACCAAAACTAGTGGCTATGGGTACCTACAACTTAGGTTGTAACTGAACTGTTACTAATGAAATGATGTTGTAAGAAATCAAAATTGATAAAAACTAATGACTCAATTAAACTATCCTCTGAAGTACTACCAGTCAATCATTGCATGCATATTATTAGGCATTCATTAACAATAAGCAAGATATGAATCTTTAATTAACTTGAATATGATTCATGAAACAATGATAAACTAATAACAACTATTAAACAAAAATAAATAACTGAAAAATGAAGTGAGGAGTAGTACCTTGAGTGGCCTACTCAAGTGGTTGTTCCCACTTTAACTAAACCCAAATCTAATTAATCAAATTCTACACATTCTGTGAATTAAACTCCATTGATTTCATATTCACAAAGATTATACAAGATCTTTCACATATTGTATTTAATCATTCTAAATATTTTTATGTCTTAAAAATTGATAGTAACGGATAACATAAAACTGAAAAACCAACTAACTATACTAAAAATTCAACCAACAACTATATATAAGCTTGAGGGAATCTTATTCAAAGTAAAAACTTAATCGAAATCATTAACTCCACTCCCAGATATTTAGAGCGTAGAGTTAAGACTAATTTATTCAACCTATAATTGAAAAGGAAAAGGAATCCTAATAGGACTAGAACTCTGTCAAAATAGAATTGCATGTAAACATACAACCACTTGTCAAAATCCTATAAGTGAAGGAGACCTCTTCTTCAACCTTTATTAACTGGTTATAATAAAGCCATGTTCAATCTTCATCAAGTGTGTTTAGAAAACAACCATCATGTTTAAATTAACCTAGATCTCCCTTGTTTCAGTGTCCAGTCAATCCTCTTGCTACGAATTCATCCGGCAATTGTTGCGCAATTGTTCCTCTTTAGCTGCAAACAAGTTAATTCCACAAAACATGTACACAATGATAAATATCATAATTAACTCATAGCATCCATAAGCATTCCATACATATCTTCATATAAACCATATAATACTAATATATTATAACCATAATTCGATCATTATATTTTAGGCTTAGTCTACATATAAATGGGTATGAAAGGATAGTATAATGTAGGAACATTGTCTGGAAAGTGTATCTAATAGTATCTCAAAATATGCATAAAAGCAATAGAAAATCAGCTATTATTTGGACCTATCATCTCCCCCTAACTAGCCTTTTACTTTTCCCCAAGAAAAATACTAGATATTTTGATTGTATTGCAAAGTAATTTATCTCAGGTCCATAACTGTGTTAACCCCTTGAATCTATCTCAATAGAAACCTTGATATTCAGAAAGTTGCCTCATCCTGATAATTCCTACTTTCTCACATTCATCACCTTTCTCCCCAGTCCAATGTGGGACTGGATAGAGGAGAATAGGTCGATGGAAAGTGGGTGGTACCCAATGAACTCCTTTGTTGACACCAATTTCCATATACTCGTGTGCCCTCTGAAGCATAGCAGTAAAATTATACACAAAATGTGGCTCCTTCTACAATTTAGGTGTTAAACTATTCCATCTATTTTATACATGCTTGTAACACTGTTGTTAAATACCCACAACTAACATCTTCATTCTTTCATAGTCTGCCTCCCTAAGTTTCATGATTTTCCTTCCTACTCCCTTATTTTTAAGAAGCTTCAACTATTCATCAATGACTGCATCTGGATTCTTAGCCTCTCTTCTTATTGGAAGTTCAATGGATTTCTCTTTTTCTTCATACTCTTCCATGATCTCACCTCTAAGTTGTTCATTCCTATAGTAAGAGGCAAGTTCCATGATCTGAAGATCTCCCACAAAGATTAAAGGGTTCCATTATATCTCATCAAGGATAACATAGTTGTGCAAATAAAACTCAAACAACTGATCCTATTCTTCAAGTGTGGAAGCGACAAAAATTTCAAGAAACTCAAATTTTTGACTCATGCCAATTGAATTCTTGCTAACTAATCTATTGAATTGAAAGCATAGAAACCTTTCCTATAAAAATAGTGCATAAGTTCTTGATGGAGGTCTACATCTGACAATTTGTGCAACCTTATTTGCTATCTCCTCCAGTCAGACTGTTGATTTGTTCAATTCCATACCTCTCTTCTCCAATTCCTTTACATATTCTTCCTTTTCTTTCTTCCACTTCTCCTTTTCCTGTGCAAATTCATTATTCACTTTCCACAATTGGTAACCAAGTGAGAAGGTTGTGTGGTAGTCAAGAGTTTTGAAAGGAGGGGGTTTCTCATCTGGCATTTCTAATTCTTTGTCCCCTATCTTGGTAACAACAAACTATGCCAACAAATGTAGCTTAGTGCCATGACCATACAACTACAGTTTCTCCTCCATCTCCTACATTTTTTATTCTCTTTCCTTATCCTTCTTCTCATAATTTTGCACTAACTCCTCCAGGTGTTTAATCCTATCTAGTGCCTCTTGGATTTATTTCCTTACATCTCTTTCTTCAATGTAAACCTCCTTTGTATCTTCAAATTTCTCATTACCTTCTTCATAATCTCCATGAATAGGAATATCTAAAGCTTCTATCTATAACTTATTGGCAGTAAATATATCTTCTGATTTAAAATAAGAACTTGTCACCACATACCTTATCTTCCTTGCCAATATATTCACATACTAGGAACATTCCCTTCTATTTCAGAGTTAGTTTCTACAATCATGACATTTTCCTAATGTTGTTCTTGTTGATGTTGTTCTCCCTGATGTTGTTCTTCACTCATCTCTTTTCCTTTAGGTTCCCCTGTATTCTCCTTTGTGGCCCCTTCTTTCCTCAATCTTCTAGAGCATCTAGGTGTGAGTATTTCTTTTTCAATTTTCTTCTTTCCCTTTTCAACATTCTTTCTACTTTGGAACCTCCTCCTTTTGTTTTGAATCTTCTTCTCTCTTCTTTTGAATATCCTTCTTTTTATTTGGATTATTCTCCCTCTTCTGGTTTAGAGGGTGTAGAGGAGGTAGATGCACTACCTCTCTAACTCTTAGATTTTGCAACCTTGAAGAAGAAGGTAATTCCTCAATTGTAAGTGGCCTGGATTTTGGTTCTTCAGGTTCATTTTGGGGTTCTACATCCTCAGGTACTACAGGTGCATCCAAAAAACTATTAATGTCTATGCATTCCATGAAATCTTCCCACCTCACTTGTGGGTATTGAATTCTTAAACTCCTTTTTAACAAGTTAATTAAATAGTGATGAGAGAGAGGGGTATCACTTTGTTTTTTTGGTATTTTGAGGCCATTCATTTCAACAAATTGTACAAAAATTTTGGTACATTTGCTAACCTATTATGCCTAAGATGACTGGGTAATTTGAAATGAACTGTGTTCAAAAGGTTCTTCCTACCATCACAAGTGATGTATCTAATAATGCAAGAGGCACAATTTTCCCATAACTAGGGGAAGGAAGTCTTCATACCTTGTGATGAGGAGTCTAATTCCTCTCCTCGTATGCAAAATTCTTCTCTGGCTGCAACTACGTCAACTCATGCTAGAAATTATGCCCCTATTCTTGGCAACCCAGTGACCTGTGCAATAGAAGTCTTGGATGCATCCACTAAAATTCCTTTTACCATAGCTTCATCATACTAAAGAGTGGATGCAAACCTTATGATCAGGTCATCACTAAATTCTTTTAACTTCAAGAAGTAGTCGAGCCAGCCAACCCTAATGAAAATGAGTAAAATCAATTCATCCTCCAAAATTTGTTGGTGAGCTACTGGCTCCCTTCTTATGGAATCACCACCCATTCTAGATCACTTCTCCACTTCAATGCACTCAATATTGCTTTGAAATTTAACTCAATCTTTCCTACCACCTTCAAAATCCTACAATCTCCTTCCCTTCTCTCATATATCTTTACCGGCATACCATACTGCAAATTTCCCTTCTCAATACCAACTTAATTTGATCTCATAGGTAGTTCTAAGTTTGGCTCTTGATTCTAGTTTAAACTTAAGCTCAAGTTCTCAAGGTATAAAATTTAGTAATTTGGAAATGACAACAAAATATGACATATAACTTAGAAGGTTTTGCATGTCATTTCCATTCATTGATTTTAATTTACATGGCCGATGTGGAAAAGATTGATGAAAATACTAACTAGGTCATACCCTCCCCCCAACTTAATTGGTGAAGTGACCTCACTTCATGTTTATGACTTGGAGGTGGTTTAAATATGAAATGATGGTAATTAGTGATATAATAGTTCACATGCATGGAGTGATATGAAAAATATAATGAAAGTTTAAAGAAGACTTAGAATAATCATGATAATGTACCTGAAGTACCACCTTGAAGAAATAACCATCTATCATGCATGAAAACTGAAAAGAATATATTTGTTTGTTGATTCGATGTGATGGATATTAACTGCAAGGTAATGAATAGTGGGTGGCGAGTGCAAATGATGGGACAGGTATTACAGATATGAGCTGGCAATTTGACAACTCAAGTATTTGAAATGCAAGCGAGCAATAAAATAATTATGTCGCTGGTAGTTATTAGGAAAGATGGATATTTGGAAATGAATGTGCATGAACTTGCAGTAAATATGACACCAACTAATTTGAATTTTGTTGTCAGTCGCTAGAATATGCTATGAGTACCTGCAATGTCAAGGCCCGTTCTAAACATTGACAGGATTAAGCTATAGATCCTTACAGCATCGGACCCTTTGTGAATATTGATAAATAGGTCCCTCTAAAGATATTGTGAACATTATTATAATGTGCAGTTTGTGCTTGTGAGAGAAAATGAGGAATTAGTCTCGAGTGAGCTTAGGGACTGAGTTGTGCAGCTCAATCTCTGAGTTACCAAAAGTGTTGGGTATATCATGTATTGTTGAATCATCACTCTGTGTGTCGGATTTTGCGTTTGGTTCACTACGGACACCATATTGTTGAAACAGTGAAAATATAAAATCATCCTTCTATAATGGCTTCTTATACAATTTCGGTCTATGGCCATTTACTAGAAGTGAAAAGCAAACTGTACCAATGGTGTGTAACTCGACTGCCCCATTAGGATAAATTTTACTAATTTCATAGGCGCCCAACCATCTTGACTGGAATTTTCTTTTGAAATCCTTATACTGTGAATCATATAATAGTGCTCAGTCCCCCACAATGAATTCCTTGGTTTTAATGTACTGATCATGCCATTTCATTCTTTGGTTTTGAACTACCTCCATGTGATGAATTGATTGCATTTGTATCTCATCTAACCCATTTAAAGTATGCAACCTTTCCTTTTGTGCTTTTATCAAATCCATGTCCAGTTCTACTATTTTCCTTAGTGTTTTATATTCAAATTCAATAGGAAGGACTATTGTCTTACCATAAACTAGCTCATAAGGGGTGAATCCAGTGGTGGTTTTCCATGTTCTGTAAGCCCATACCCCTTCAGGCAACCTTGCAACCCAATCTTTTCTATGTAGCTGCATTGTCTTGGTGAGTATAATTTCAATCTTCCTATTAGTGACTTCCACCTAACCATTAGCTTGTGGGTGGTAGGGTGTTGATTTCTCGTATCTAATTTTGTATTCTTCAACTAGCTTGGTGATTAGATCAGAAGTAAATTGTGGGTCTTGATCAGTGACTATCTCTTTAGGTACTCCATACCTAGTAAATATATCTTCATATAAGAACTTAGCCACATTACCATCTCTGAAAAATTGTAAAGCCTTTACTTCCACCCATTTAGTCAAGTAATCAGTGCAAACAAGGATGCATTTCTTGTTGTTGGATGTAGGTGAGATTGGTCCAATGAATTCTAAACCCCATTTATCAAAAGGTGCCAATGTCAATTGAGGTTGTAAAGGAATTTCATCACTTTTTGTTGGTCTTCCCATCCTTTGACACCTATCACAACTCTGTGTGTATTTAACTAAATCTTTATACAAAGTTGGCCATTAATAGCCAGTTGTGAGGATCTTAAAGGTTTTTCTTTTTGCTGAAAAATGACCTCCACATGGCTCATCATGGCATGCCTTCATGATGTCAAATATTTCACCCTCCTTGATACACCTTCTCATGATGTTATCAGGGCTAGTGTAAAATATATAACCAAACACCTAGGGATATGGGAAACATTTGTGAACCAACTATCTCTTCTCCCTTGGAGAAAAGTGTGGTGGAATCTACCCTGTGACCAAATAATTAGCAATAGCTACATACCAAGGTACCTGTACTTGTAGAGAAAATAATTTTTCATTCGGGAATGAATCATCTACCACTTCTTCAACTGATTATGTTGGTAATCTTGATATGAAATCCACAACTATTTTTTTTTTACCAGGTTTATCAACTATGGTAATGTCAAATTCTTGCAAGAGAAGTAGCCATCTTACCAGCCTTCCTCCAACTATTGTCTTGTTCATTAGATACTTGATTATTGTGTGGTATGTTGAACAAAGATTGAATAGCTAGTAATATAGTGCCTAAATTTATTAATAGCATATACTACAACAAGCATCTCTTTTTTTGTTACACTATAATTCAATTCTATTCCTTGAAGATGTTTGCTAATATAGTTTATTGCATACTCTTTCTTGCCTTCCTTCTGACCCAAGACTTCTCCAATAGCAAAATATGAAGCATCTGTATGTGTGTGGAAAGGAAAATTCCAATTAGGACCTCTCAATACGGGTGCTTGAGTCAGAGCTTTCTTTATTTCTTCAAAAGAGTGTTGACACTTAGATGTCCATTCAAATTCAATGTCCTTACTTAGCAAAATAAATAACAATGCAACGATCTTACTAAAATTCTTGATAAACCGCTTGTAGTAACCTACATGGCCAAGAAAGCTCCTGATATCTCTTTTTTTTTTAGGAGCAGGTAAAGTATATATTATTTCTATTTTGTGTGGATCAACCTAAACTCCTGCACTCAATCACAGTGTCCCAAAATAATTCCTTATGTCATCATCATGAAACACTTTTCATTGTTGAGCGACAGGTTGTGTTCTTTGCAGTGTTTCAACACTTTTCCAAATTATTAAGAGCTTCCTCATAACTTTCATTATAAGTAGTGAAGTCATCCATGTACATCTCCATGTAGTCATGTGCATAATCAGAAAATATGTTGAGTACTACTCTTTGAAAGGTAGTTGGACCATTGCATAAACCAAAGGGCAGAACAGAGTAAGCATAAGTCCCCCAAGGACATGTGAATGTAGTCTTGTCTTGATCCTTTGGAGAAATTTTGATCTGGTTATAACCGCTGAAACCATGAAGAAAAGAGAAGTGCTTCTTCCTAGCTAGATAATCAAGTACTTGATCTATGAATGGCAGAGGAAAGTGGTCTTTCCTGGTAGTTGTATTTGATTCCTTGTAGTCTACACAAACTCTCCATTTCCCACCTTTCTTGAGAATGATTAACAAAGGTGAGACCCATTCACTATTTGATATTGGCTAGATAAAACCTACATCAAGGAGCTTTTGTAGCTTAGCTTTCACTATCTCCCTTAAGGTAGGATTCATATGTATTTGTGGTTGTCAAATGGGTCTATATCTATCATTAATATAAATCTCATGCATACATAAATCAGGGTTTATACCTTTCACATCATGGTAATCCCATGCATATGTTGTTGAATGTGCCTGCAACATTGTTTGTAGAGAGTTTTTTTGCTCCTCTATTAAGGCATTATTTATGTTTTAACTTCCTTCCTCACATGATTTCCAATTCCTTGGATGACTCTTGAACAAATGAGAGATCTAGACTTGGTATAATAGGTACACATTATTGAGGTAGTAATGGATGAAATATATGAGATATCTCTTCTATAGAATTGGTGGGTATAATACTTTGCAAGGGGTCTTGTAGGCATATGAGGTAGTCTTATTGATATGGGCTCCTACCACAATCATTTTGGATTACGTGAGCAATGAGATCGTCTTCATCTTGGTCATCCAATAAGGGGTTGCACTCTATAGTCATCAATGTTTGTAGAGAATAGTTATCTTCCTCATCCAAATTGGGCCAAATAGTTTGCTCAAGGTCCGCATAAGGTTGGGTCGGTGGATAAAGAACCAAGTTCTTGGTGATTGTCCCATTGGATATTATCATTTTTCCAGACCTACAACTTATAAATGCATCGATTATAGCTAACCAAAGTCTACCTAGGATGAGTGAGTAACTTAAAAAATTAACTTTGGGTTGTAGCACAATAAAGTCTACAGCATATTCCCAAGAATCCAATGCAATGACTAAGTCTTCAATAATTCCCTCAGGTTTGACTGTGGACCTATCAACTAGCTGTAAAACAGTTTGTGTTGGTGTGAGGTTGACTAACTTAAACAACTGCATTGTTTCTTTTGACATGACATTGATTTCTACCCCCAAGTCTATCAAAGTATTCTTAATGAGGGTTCCATTGATCTTTACGTCCACCACTGGACTACCAGGATTTGTATACATAGGGATAGTAATGTTCCCTAACATGATATCTACAAGATTCCCCAAGACATGGACTATCTAAGGATCTTTTCTTTCTCTGCCTGGTTTCTTAAGACATAGATCCCTTACAATTTTGGTATAGATAGGGATGCCTTTGATAGCTTGGATAAGTGGAATCTTGATGCTCACATCTTTTAATTGACCTAAAAGATCTATATTAGCCTATGTGTGATGCTTTTAAAGAGCTGGGAATTCAAGAAAAGGTGGCTTGGGAATTGAGGTAGTTTGGTGTACCTGATTTGACTCGGGTTCCAAAGGTGATTTGTCTGAAGTCTCAACTACAGGTTCTTCATCTTCTATTTTTTTAATTTAGGGGGATGAAGGTCCAACAAGTTGTTTTCTTGATCTGAGGTGTACATCACTCACCTCTACCCCATAGGTGGGGTATTGCATAGCTTCGTTAGTATAAGCTTGTTGAACAAGCTTAGTGTTAGGGTTAGATGTAGGTTGGGCAGGTATTTGTGGTTGCTTGGGTGGCTGATCTGTAGGATTTAATGGAGGCATTAAATATTGTTGTATGGTAGAGGATGGAGCATAGGCTATTGATAGTTCATATTTTGTTGTTGCCATTGTTGGCCCTTTTGCCACTCAGGATGCCATTTATTTTGTTGGGTTTTCCATTACGGATTATAGTTGGAACCCTAAAAAATTTGCTATGGCCAAGGGTTTGGCTACTGGTTCCAATTTGGTTGAGCTTGTGTCCATTATTGAGGGTTTTTCCACTGATTTTGGTTTGCTTGCCAGGTTTGAGAGTTCCAAGCAGATTTTTTTTATTCCCAATAGGAAAGGATGAATTAAAGCTAAGGGGGTCTTGTGGCATATCTTGTCTTTGAATCCATGGCCTCCTTTGTGCTATATAGAAGATTTGTCCATCATCTCCTTCAATTGGTTAAAAATTAGGTTTCTCAACTTTATCTTGTTGGATACTTGCCACTCTCTTGCATTTGCAATTTGCTTTTCTTTGCCTATAGCTTGGAAAATATTCAGTGAGCATAGCCTCAACTTCCTCCTACTTCTTATTAATGTGGAAAGTGTCCAATTGAGTTTCCAAATGGTTGATAATATCCTCCTTCATGTTGGATAACAAGTTGCTTAACTCAATCTTTGAAACCCCTGAATATAATTTACCAATAGTGGATGCCCTATCTCCTCTTGGCCTTTTTTTAAAGGTCTTGGAATAATTCCTACAGGCCTTACAAATTTTTGAAAATGGTAACAGGGAAATATCTCCTTGACTAATGAGGTTCAGTGCATCCATGTAGTCATCTTTAACTCCCCTCAAAAAGACCAACTTGAGGGACTCTTCGAACAACTTGTTTTGTCGGTTTTTCTTCAGAGAAAATTGAAATCTCTCCACATAATCTTCCAAAGGCTCATCATCCTTTTGTGACATTCTAAAAGTTTCATATTTCCTCATGCCAGGTCCCCTACAACAGTCCTGATACTTTTCTAGGAACAAGGTCTTCATGGTGTCCCAATCAGGAACAACATCCCTTCCTAATCCCATGAAACACCTTAAGGTTGCATCCTTAAGATTTGAAGGGAATAGTTTGAGCCTGTGAGCATCAATAGTATAATCATAACTTCAAAATAGGACATCAAACTCAAAGAGAAAGGTATCTGAGTCCTTAGTCATTAATCCATAAAGGACTAGTAAGGTCAAAGGAGGA
Organism: Sequoiadendron giganteum; assembly: GCA_007115665.2. Lineage (NCBI taxonomy): Eukaryota > Viridiplantae > Streptophyta > Pinopsida > Cupressales > Cupressaceae > Sequoiadendron > Sequoiadendron giganteum. The sequence goes on from CM021103.1 coordinate 399,132,822, forward strand.
ATGTTCTTCAACACTATAGCCCTTTCCTAGTTAGTGATAGGGAACTCAAATGTTGCTTGTTCAGGATCATCATCCACTGCATCCCCCATGGTATGGTGTTTTCCTTCTATATGTGTGCTAGATGTTGGTGATAACGAGATTTCTTCTTTAGTGTTACCCTCTCTTTGAGTAGTAGATTGACCAATCTATGATATAGCTTCTTGGCGTGTAGAGGGAAGGAACCTACCCAAGGGATCTATCTACCTCCACATACATGAAATATGGCTTTATATTCAATGGTCCTACATAATTTTAGTGTATCTTTGGTGTTGGAAAAACATTATATTGAATAGTCCTAATGCTGGAAACAAAATTTAACTATAAAAACGGTGAAAACAAGTCTATGAAGATAACACCATCCCCAAAAATGGCACCAAAAATGTAGATTCTAAGCTAAAGTATTGTAAACTTGGTAAAACCTACACAATTTAGAGGTTTAACTAACTGAACAATCCACTCAACATTGCTCCAGACTACATTAAATTGTCAACCCAAGGCTTGTAATCTTATGATGGTGCAACATTATATATGCCTTCAAGGACTCAAAACTACATAAGTTGCCCTAATCAAAGTATTCTACTTGCTGGAAAACTCACAAAATTGCAAAACAATAAAAGAAATAACCAGAACTAGTGGCTACGGGTACCTACAGCTTAGGCTGTGCCTGAACTGTCACTAATGAAATGATGTTATAAGAACTCAAAATTGATAAAAAATAATGACTCAATTAAACTACCCTCTGAAGTACTACTGGTTAACTATTGCATGCATATTCATAAGCATTCATTAACAATAAGCAATATATGAAGTTCTAATTAACTTGGATACGATTCATGAAACAATGATAAACTAATAACAACTATTAAACATAAATAAATAATTGAAAAATGAAGTGATAAATAGTACCTTGAGTGGCCTGCTCAAGTGGTTGTTCCCACTTTAATTGGACCCAAAACTAATCAATCAAATTCTACACATTCCATGAATTAAACTCCATTCATTGCATATTCATCAAGATTATACAATATCTTTCACACATTGTATTCAATCATTCTAAATATTTTATGTCTTGAAAACTGAAAGTAACTAAAAACTTAAAACTAAAAAATTAACTATCCTACATATTCAACCAACAACTATATACAAGCTTGAGGGAATCTTATTCAAAGTAACAACTTAACCGAAATCAGTAACTCCACTCCCAGATATTTAGAGTGTAGAGTTAAGACTAATTTATTCAACCTATAACTAAAAATGAAAATGAATCCTAATAGGACTAGAACTCTATCAAAACAAAATTGCATGTAAACATCCGACCACTTGTCAAAATCCTATAAGTGAAGGAAACCTCTTCTTCAACATTTATTAACTGGTTATAATAATGCCATGTTCAATCTTCATCGAGTGCCTTTAATCAACAACCATCATGCTCAACTTAACCTGGAGTTCCCCTGTTTCGGTGTCCAATCATTCCTCTTGCTACAAGTTCATCCCACAATTGTTGCGCCATGGTTCTTCTTTAGCCACAAACAAGTAAATTCCAAAAAACATGTACACAAGGATAACTATCATAATCAACTCATAGCATTCCATCAACATTCCATAAATATCTTCATATAAACCATATAATACTAATATATTATAACCATAATTCCATCATTGTATTTTAGGCTTAATTTTGCATAATGGGTAGGAAAGGATAGTATAATGTAGGAACATTGTCTGGAAAGTGCATCTAAAAGTATCTCAAAATATGCATAAAACAGAAAATTAGTTATTATCTGGACCTATCACCTTTGATTACTTAAGCTTACTTAGGTCATGTTATTTTTATGTCTCATGTCATAGGATGGGGACACATATCATGATCTTGTTTTATCCTCATCTAAGGTTTATGGGTTAATTATCCTTTTATAATAATTCTCTTTTGTATAATCATTAAGAAGATGCACATTAATCAATGATTCGTGCTTTTTTGGATCAATATTTCTTGGCCTCCATAGCTTTGTTATTCTCTCTTTCAGGGATAGGTGTTTGATTGCAAGTGATCCTTGGGAGCTGTGGAGTTCATTTTTCCCAACTTCAACATGGTATCAAAGCTCTAGACCTGTAATACCCTCTCATCTTCTTGAGATATTTCATGGCTTGAGCTATCATTTCATGCATCCTAGAGCAAATCAGTATTTTCCATTAGATTCAAAGCTATTAGGAAATTCAGTTTTGTATTTTATTTGCCCTGATTTGAACTCCATACATCAGATCTGCAAGGGTTTCAAGTAGTTTATTTTTTCTAGATCTAGAGGGGCTGAAATGTTGATACATTATGATCCCAAATGAACATTTCCATCATGCTAAGAAGGCCCAAAAAACCTTAAGATTGCTTGTCAAATTGCTAAAATATGTGTCGAGAGCATCCGAGGCAAAAAAAAAAATGCTAGTGAGGTCATATGGCCTCCCAGCACACGGATCAAGACTTCTAAATTTGGTGGACCTCCAAATTTAGGAGCATTTTTTGTTAAATTTGGTGTAGATTTTCTTTTGCCCTGCTCAACCCCTCTTCGTTGGGCTTTTCAATTTTGCACCTCATCTTCCAAAGGCCATATCTTGGTCTTTTCTAATGCACTTTTTTTTTAAATGGGGTATGATTTTGAGCTCTTTGTAGTGGTGCAGGTGTTTTCTAGCTTGGACTTCTGATTTTTTGAAGAAATCATTTTTCTCAGTGTTGTTGATGTTCAATTCCTATTTTGGAGACTTCGATGGGTCATATCTTTTGTATCCAAACTCCTTTTTGGGTGTTATTTTTTTGAAAGTGTATTTTTTGTGTACTTCATCATGGTGCTACCAATTTCCTCATTTCCTATTAGAGAATTGTATTTTCAGAATGTAGTCCTTTTTTTGGACATTATGGACTTCCATTGTAAGCACTTTTTATTATGTAAACGTACTAAAATAAAGTGCCTCAACATTCTAGTGTATATTTTTTGAGATCTTGCATATCATCTTGTGCCTTATTACACTCTCACTATGATCTAAAGTGCCATGGGGGGTTGATGTGTTGGAAGTTTGTGTTGTCATTGATGTAAATAGATCTTTGTTGTTACAATGATGTCAACCTACAAAGATGCTTTGATTGGTTGAATTATGTTGTCATTAGTAGTATCATTGATGTAGACCTCTAGTGTTGCTTTAATGAGCACACATTTGAGGATGTTCAACCTCTTGTGTGGTTGAGATGTTGAGAAAGTTTTGAATATGTTGAGATGTTGTATGTGGTGCTTGGTTTCTAAGTGCTTTTGAGAAAATTTGAATAAAAGAGGAAACAATATGGTAAAGAGTGTTTAGTGTGGCAAAGTAGTGTTCAATGTTTTTCTCTAAATTTCTTCATGGTTGAAGTTTTTTGAGTAGTTTGGATATGTTGTTTAGAAGTGTTCATAGGTGTTATATCTAGAGTTTCAGGTTTTGGATCATTTGGAAAAGCATTTTGTGTTCACCAGTGTTGCAATGTTGTCTGGGAGAAATAGTTTTGCTCTGGATTTCTTTGTGTGGTGGTTTCTGGTCTTGTGGATTTGGAAGTGTGCTTATATTATTCATATCAATATTCAGTCTGAGTTCAAATTTTGGTGCTTTGCATGGTTGGATTCATGTGTTATAGTGTGTGGAAGGTTAACTGGTTGTACATAATGAGTATGTTCTTAACGTGTATGATGTTGCGAAGGATTTGTTGGATTTTAGGGTGTTAATGGAATATTCCAGATTATGTTTAAGTGTTGTGTGTGGTCCATGAGTCATCTTTAGATTTGAGGAAGCATGTACTTAAATGTTTAATGGTTTTAAAATAGGTTTGATTGACCTTGGGTGTTTACACTAAATTCAGATATACTTCGGTGTTTGTGGAAGTGTGGTGTGACATGTATATGTGGATTTAGGTCCTAGTTAAGGTGTGTTGCGGTTCACCTTCACACATCTCCACTGCAAGAATATTTTGGTGCCGACCTAATTTGAATGTGCACTATTGAGGTGCATGGCCAACCTTGTAAATTATTTTCAAAGTCAAGGATGATATATATATATGTGTTGATTTGATGAATAATTATGGCGTGAAGTGTGTGTGATGTGAATTGTGATGTGAAGTGCAAAAGTACAAAGTTTAGTATGAGCCTTGACTAAGACTACTAGAAGTAGTGAGCAAAAGGTGTCTACATTATATAGAGCGAGTGAAAATTTTCTAGTGAAGCAGTGGTGGAACTTTTTTGTTGCTTTGAGATGGATTTCTCATTGTAACAATCTTCTATCTTCTTCTTTCTAATTTGGTAATGAGCCCTTCTTTATTTTGGGTAGTGAGCCCTCTAATAGTGAGCTCATTGTATTTGGTGTTGCAATTAATTTATATTATGAGCTAATCCTCACAGTGGTTTTTCCCTTCTTGGGTTTTCCACGTAGATTTGGTGTTATCATGTGTATGGATATGTTTGCATTAATATTTCTCATGTTTATATTCTGCTAATGTATGATAAGGGTTTAAAGGTTGATAAGGGTTTAAGAGCTAATGTAGATCTGAATGTTAATGAGGGTTTTGGTGTTTAATGTACAACTGATTCACCCTCCCCTCTCAATTGTCTTATGTATTCAACAATTGGTATTAGAGCAAGGTTCCTTAGAAGAGATCTTAACCACTTGGGGTAGATCTAGGATGGTGCACAAGAAGGAGTCTCCTCTATTTGATGGATCTGATTATGCATTCTAGAATATCAAGATGGAAGGTTTCCTTGTTTCTCTAGGGTTTGGAGTTTGGAAGTCTATTGAAAATGGATATACAATGCCTACAAATGGTTCGAGCATTGATGATGAGATCAAGGCATATGAGAACAATGGTAAAGAAAGGTATGCTCTTTTGAGTGGTCTTTCTAATTTAAAACTTGTAAAGGTTATGAGCTATAAATTTTCTAGTGAGATCTGGAAGAAGCTGGAAAGTGTCTATGAAGGAGATGATAAGGTCGAGCAAGCAAAGATGCAAAATCTGAAGACTAAATTTGAAATCATAAGGATGACAAAAGATGAAGATATTGTAGGATACATGCATAGAGTGGATGAATTTGTCAATTCCAGTAGAGGTCTTGGTGGAAAACTTGAAGAATATGAGGTGGTAAAGAAGGTATTAAGAACTCTTCCCAAATCTTATACTCATAAGGTTTTTGTTATTGAAGAAGCTCAAATTTTAGATTATTATTCTAGAGATCAGTTGTTTGGTTCTTTAACTACTTTTGAATAGAGAGAGTTTGGTACAAGTGATTCAAGAAAAGAGACTACTTTTAAAGTTGGAAAAATAGAGAAGAATGAGGAATCTAATCTGGATAATTTTGATGAGCTAGAAGCAAACTTTGTGAGGAGATTGAAAAAGGGCACTGAAAAATACATAGGTAAGTTACCTTTAAAATGTTTCAATTGTGGGAAGATAGTTCATTATGCTTCAAGATGTCTAGTCAAAGCTTCAAATGACAGATTTAAGGAGAATAAAGGTAAATCAATTAAGAGAAGTTACTATGTTAAAGAAAATGCCAGTATATCTGATGATGAATTTGATTACCCAAATGATGAAAATGATGAATGCTTGTTCATGGCTCTAAATTTTGGAATTAATTCTACTAACTCTGAGATATGTATGAAGGAACTTCCTCCAAAATTAGGTCATAATGGAACTATGGTGACTACTTTTCATGCTAGAGAAGACAAAAACTACTGGATTTTTGAAAGTAGATGCTCAAATCACATAACATGTGATAAGAATAAGTTTTTTAAACTTGAAATTTTTTAAGGAGGTCTTGTTAAGTTTGGTGATGATACATCTACTAAGATATGTAGAAAAGGTTCAATCCATTTTGATGGCAAGCATAATATAGGTGACATTTTTTATGTTAAAGGGATATTGCATAATCTTCTAAGTGCAAGACAAATGTGTAGAAAAGGATATAATCTTGTGTTTTAGGATGGTGGTTGTGAGATCAAAAAAGACTCTAGAACTCTGGTTGTTGTAGGAAGGATAGATGGAAATGTTTATCAGCTTAAGGGTGCTAATGATATGTGCTTTATGACTAAAATCAATGAAAATTGGCTATGGCATAGAAGAATGTGTTGGTGTTTTTTCTTGTTAAACCAGGTTTGTCTCCTATTCTACCTATGGAATTGCCAAATTTCCAATCAAGGGCAATTCAGAGGACCTAGACCAACTGACGAGGATTGTTTAACAATAACCTCCTACACTTTGGGCTCTGCAAGACCCAAGAGGGTGATCCCTGTAATGAGTTTACAACTTCTGCAACAAAAATCATAAACAGACATTAACTTTGAAAAACAAATAATCTCACTTAATAGCTCAACAGAATGGGATAAGACTGAAATGAATTGGTTGTTCATCAGTAATATCAACCACTTGGAGCATGAGATATTTACAACACAGTTTCATGGTGAAGGATAATCATTATGTTTAAAATTTATGGTAGCAAGCCCTAGGTGAAGACAAACAAAACACTGCATCACAAAGAACAGATGCAAATCAGGCCAGTGCCATATCCATTGGAGGAGTCAAATTCATCAACACCTAATGGTTCATAGCAGATTTTAACACATAACATGTAATATCTTTGATCATATTGCCTTACAGTATCACCAATTTGTACCTCAGCTCAATACTTCTTACCCAATCCTTGTACAAAACATATCAATCTGCAATCTCATTTAAGCAATTTAATTAATTCTTTGAATCAAAGCTAAAACCAAAATTGCACACACCACAACAGTGAGAAGAATAGAATAACCCTTGATTACTTCATTCAAAATTCGAATACATTTGCACATAGGAGAGACATGAGCCTGGATTTGTCAATTAAACTCAAATGCCAGTACTGTTATGAACCACTAAATCCCAAAAAACTCAAATCCTATAAAAAAAATGACACAAAACCCACTTGCATTGCCTCTGTAACTACATATTTTACAATTTGAAATGCAGCTCCACACCAGAATTTTGACTAGCTTACTTGCTAAACTAACTTGCCAACTTGCCCACCTTTTTTTTTAATGAGAGAAGAAAAAGAATAAGAAGAGGAGAAAAGATTCTAGAAGAAACCCTAAATCCGAATAGGAACAGTCATCTGGAAACATCTCCACCGTTGAACAGTGATCTACAAAATATTCTCTCCATTTCCCTGTAACAAACTTCAATCTGTTTCAAAAACAGCATGTGCCCAATTCGTTCTTCAACAGAAAAATGCCATGTGTCCACTCTACTCATTGCAATAAATTGATTCTGTAGCTGAAAGAAAACCTCTCTTCCCATGAAAAACCTCATATCTTTGTTTTATGTTTCTTCCCCTTTGCTGCATTTTACCTCTTTCATTTACTTACTGTTATTTTTATTTTACTTACCATCAGTAAATAAAATATCACATTTGTATGCAAAGTATTTTAAATACTTTACCCAGCAGTAAAGTAAGTACCACTTTACATCTTACCCTAGCACAGTAAAATGTTTCACCCGAGAAAATAAAAATAGGCCCCAACCTCCATTTAAAATTTACTAAAATAAAACATTGTTGGGTTGTTTTAACAAATTCCCCACATTAAACACTTTGGGTAAAATTGATTTTAAAATAATCCCCCAAAAGTAAATGTCCATTCACATTAAAATACTTGGCACTTAACTTGAAATACCTGTGCTACTTTAAAATTCACTTTAGGACCCACCTCCCATTTATTCCGTGGAGAAAATACTATAATATTTGTTTGGAGGCTCCCGTTTTTACCCAAAATTAAACATTTCCTTCAACAATATTTAGAAATAATGCTGAGTGCAAAAAACATGGGCCCACATCTACCTCCCCGCCATCCCGCAATCAATACTTCGTGAGCACCTCTTGATTGCGATTTGGCGGGCAATAGTGGAGATTTGACTGCATTTGACCCAAAATTACCACCGTTTGATTTGCCTCAACTTTCATCTTCCCCTAAATTTTTTACTTCACACTCGGGAGAAAATAAAAAATGAGTCCCACCCCCAATTTAATATTATTTGATCAAACTATAGGAGAGTTTTACTTTGCTTCTTTCTCCTTCCATTTCCCCGCCATCTTGCAATCCATAACCCTTGGGCAATTCCTGATTGCGATGTGGCGGGCAATGACTGAGATTGAGCTACATTCACACCTCTGCTTCTCCACCGTTGGATTTTCAGCCTGCATTCGTTTGCCCTAACTCTTGTTTTTTGTTTGCTCGATCATTCACCATGTTCATCCATGGCGGCCAAATCCATTATGCACTTTGCCTGAACTTGGTGCCAAGCTCTCTCCTTGCATACGTGGGCTGAGCCTCTGCTATGCGGTCTCCTCCTACCTTCATTGCCCACACTCACACTCTCCATGCTAGTCACGCTTTCCCATCCACCAGCTCACGGGCCTCTCCACTTTGTGCAAGTGTGTGGCCTCCATTCACTGTCATGGTCTCCACACGGGCTTCTCCTTCTCTCTTGCTGGCTTCCTCTTGTTTGGTGCACCTCCCATTGGTCACGCCCTTCCTCTATGGGGGTCTTCACCTGCTGCGGGCCTTCCTTCTGCGGGAGTCTCCTCTACCGAGCTCCTCTCTTCTTTATGCTCGCTCCACTCTTTACCAGCCGCGAGTTCCACATGGTTGCTCCCCTCTGTAGGTCGTGCTTCCCCTTTGACTGGTACATGCCTCTGCACATTTCCATCGAGCTCCTGCAACTCGTGCCTAGCCACCGATTCATTGCTTGAAAGTTTCTAAATGCCTTTTCAATGAATGCATTCTGTGCATATGCAACTTCTCCTGCCAACAATCAACTTCACATTCATAAAAACATTACCTAGTCTATGCCCAAAACATTCACAATACAACCATCGAGCTTTATCAAAATGCAATTCCATTCTCCTATGGATCAATGCTTTGTTACGCCCAGAGAAAAACCTTCAATCATTTTTAATATATTCTATTTTCAATGTAAATTCCTCGTGTATAACAAACATGGGCACAACCCTTCTTCTATTGATCTGCTCATACCAAACTATGCAATCTACATTTTGAACCCTCAAATAATCGTTCTTGCAGCGTATCCCTGTTACTTTCTTTGCTCAATACATCGGCAACCATTTCCTTCGTTTCCAAATTAAGTATCTGTTGCCACCATTGATTCCTTCATATGCCTTGATGGATGCATTTTACCTTGCTCCTGACTACTTCCGATTGGTCTCTTTGCATTTGCTATAATTGTCTTTAGGAAATACTAAACAAGCAATTCACCAACATTATTGTTCTCACAATCTTGACTGCAATATTCCATTTGAAGAACGCCACAACAATGCAAAGCAGGTCAGGCCCCAAGTGGCCCGACTAAAAAAAAAAAAATCATTTTCAAACAAGTTTTACCTCAAATGGTCTGATACTACCTTTTGAATACTTCAGAAGTTAAAAAATGAACTGGGTCGCCATTAAAAACTACTTTCTGGCACATTTGGAAAATGGGTAAAACAAGTCAAGTTGCTTCAGGAATCGTTCTTGAAAATTGGGAAACAACCTCATGAGACCTCAAAAACTTGCAAGCACATAGTCATTTGATCCATTAGTATAATTCAAAAGATGGATCGGAGAAACAGATCACGAGGAACTAGATATTAATCGGCGAAGTTGCCCGATTAAACTTTTCCGAAACAACAACCATTCTAAACCAATTGAAATTGATCCAACTGCCCATTTGTAAAAATAACAAATCAACTCCTAGTGAGCTACCATCAAACACAGTGGAACATTTAGATACCCTGAGCATGTGTGCAAAAGGAGTTTTCTTGAAACATCACCGATCAAAAGATATTAATGATCGAAATTGGCCTCTCAGAAAGGCTGTCAAGAATGCAACTGCAAAATAGAACAATCTGCATTTCGTTTTGATTTGCTAAAAATAGAAATTCAGATCATGAGGTTTTGAAAATTGACACCCGAGATCATTTAGGTATGAAGAACACAGAACAACATTCATTTTGACATAACAGTCAAGTGGTTGCGAAATCCAAGCTCAAACAGGAAGCTGTTTTGCAAACTGACAAATCTGCAAACAACAGAACAGTGCAAAAACCTCGAGCTTCACTTTTCAAAACCCTGACAAAACCTATTGTGGGAGGCCGAAAATTGACACACACGTTCACATATGTCAATCAAACATGTCTGCAAATGGGTTTTGCTTGGAAAACAATATGCCCAAGTTCTGATTCTCCAAAGTGGGTCACTCAAATTGACCCCTCAAGTGCACTTCATTAAGTGCAGAAGCAAATTTCTCGAAATGTTTAGAAAAGGATATAATCTTGTGTTTTAGGATGGTGGTTGTGAGATCAAAAAAGACTCTAGAACTCTAGTTGTTGTAGGAAGGATAGATGGAAATGTTTATCAGCTTAAGGGTGCTGATGTTATGTGCTTTATGACTAAAATCAATGAAAATTGGCTATGGCATAGAAGAATGTGTCACGTCAATTTTGATAGCCTACTTAGGATCAACTCTGCTCAAGTTGTGAGAGATTCACCAAAGACTACAAAGCCTATAAATTCAATTTGTAAGGAATGTTAGGTTGGGAAGAAAACAAGAAAAGGTTTAATGTCAAAGAGTATTCTACCACAGGACCTTTGGATTTGGTGCATACAGACCTGTGTGGATCTACAAAAACAAGAAGTTTTCAAGGTGACAGGTATTTCATGTTACTGATTGATGATTACTCTAAAATTACTTGGGTAACTTTTCTCAAAGAAAAATCAGAAGATCTAGAGAAGTTTAAGGCATTTAAAGCTATGGTTGAGAATGAAATGGATATAAAAATCAAATGTTTAAGATCTGATAGAGGTGGAGAGTTCACCTCTAATGAGTTTAATAGTTTTTGTGAAGAGCATGGAATAAAGATACATTTGTTAGATCCTAGGACTCCTTAGTAGAATGGATGGTGGAAAGGAAGAATAGGACTATTTAGGAAGCAAAAAGAAAATGATGAAGAAATAAAATATACCAAATGTCTACTGGAGAGAAGCAATTCATACTAAATTCTACATACTTAATAGAGCACAAGCAAGGACAAATAGTTCAAAGAGTCCTTATGAGTTATGGTATGGAAGAAATCCTACTGTCAAGTGTTTTAGAGTGTTTGGAAGCAAGTCATATATAAGAAGAGATGAAGAAAACTTAGGAAAGATTGATGCAAGGTCTGATGAAGGAATCTTGGATTCTCTAAAAAAAGTAAGGCTTGCTAGTGCTACAACAAGAGGCTAAAAAGGATTATCGAGACTGCAAGTGTCAAAGTGGATGGAGACTTACATAAAAGTTCAGTAATGATAGATGGATATGAATCTGATGAGTGCTCTTGCAGAGAAGAAGAAAAGGATTAAGGTAAGGAAAAATAAGTGCAGGTTGAAGAGGAAGAAGCTCCAGAAAGGATCCCTAAGACCCATAAGTATGTATTAGAAGAATCATTCTGAAGATCATATTATTGGTGACAAAAGCATAGGTGTATTGACAAGGATAAAGGTTTCTATGATAAAAGAACAAGTAAATTTATGTTTTCTTTCCAAAGTTGAACCTAAAGCAGTGATTAAGGAATGCAAAGATGATTTTGGATCAAGGCTATGGAAGAAGATCTGAAGCAGATTAAGAAGAATCGGACTTGGGAACTTGTCCCAAGATGAGTGAAAAATAATATGATTGGAACTAAGTGGGTATTCCAGAAAAAGATAAATGAAAATGGAGTTGTTAGGAACAAAGCAAGACTTGTGTGTAAAGGCTACTCACAAGTAGAAGGAATAGAATTTGAAGATATATTTTCTCTAGTGGAAAAGATAGAGGCTATTAGGATGTTTATGGCCTTTGCAACACATAAGGATTTCAAATTTTATCATATGGATGTGAATTATGCATTCTTGAATGGTCAGTTGGAAGAAGAGGTATACATTGAAAAATTGAAAGGTTTTTCAGTTGTCAAATGATCCTAATATGGTCTACAGATTGAAGAAGGCATTTTATGGACTCAAGCAATCTCCTAGAGCTTGGTATGCAAGATTGGATAGGTACTTGTTATAACAAGGATTCAATAAAGGTACCATAAATAGAAATCTATATTTTAAAGTAGAAAAAGATCAAATTTTCATTATGGTTGTGTAAGTTGATAATATAATCTTTGGAGGAAATGAAAGTATGTGAAAGAGATTTGCAGAAGATATGAAAAAATAGTTTGAGATGTCTATATTTGGGGAGATGAATTTCTTCCTTGGACTTCAAATCAATCAGACAAAGAAAGGAATATTCATTTCACAATCAAAGTATGTTAAGGAAACATTGAAGAAGTTTGGAATGGAATACTCTAAATGTTATGTACCCCTGTGGTTACTGGTTGCAAGCTGGGTAAGAATGAAGAATCTCCTAAAGTTGATCAGAGCAAGTATAGATCAATGATTGGAGGACAGTTATATTTAACTGCCACTAGACCAGATATCATGCATGCAGTTTGTTTTATGGCTAGATTTCAAGAAGATCCTAGATTCACATGTGGTAGTAGTAAAAAGAATATTTAAATACTTGAAAGGCACTCCAAAACATGGTTTATGGTATCTAAAGGATATTGAGTTCTCTCTAAGTGCTTATACAAATGCATAAATGTGTAACAACCCCATTGTTCTACTTAAAAGAATTACCAATGTTTTAACCTCAAGTGAATAATTACGATGCCATCACATAGCAATAAAAAAAATCTTCTATTTCAAAGACAATATGCACATATGAAATAACACACATTCCAAACTTTCCATTTATGTATCATAATTGAATGTATAATTATTCCAATATATTTAAATTCTCAAGATAATATTTCTTGCATTGCAACTTCCATAGACATGGATATAAGAAAACATACATAGCTCCTTGAGCTTCATTAACACATAGTAACAAATGATCTAGGAAATCCCTTGCAAATATTGGTTTCCAACTGATGAGGAGAAGCATCACTCAAGCGCTTTTCCACCAACCATGGCCTCAAATGCGGTCCCCCACACATCTGCCACATATGGAAAGATGGCCCTACCCTTCGGAAAAGAGATTTGGTAGGTAAAACCCCATAAAAAATAGCCTCCCTAAGCTTAGTGTTGTGCCCTAAAATTCTAGAACCTAATCACACGGTAGCTCCAACTACGAGTATGAAAATCCCAAACTAGAAATTGTCTAAAACTAGACACAATGAACTGATAATGTAAACAATGGCTACTTACACTACTTTGGCCAAAGTTTCATCCATTCACCCACTATCCTAGCTTGATTTGTTTAATGACCATTCATGTACTATGCTTAGGAAATTCCCTCCATTGGGTAATCGTTAACCCCAAGAACAACCTATCACTTTTATAATAAACTATGCATACACAATTCCCTCCATTAGGTAATCGTTAACCCCAGGAACAACCTATGTTTATAATTTTCCTACTAAGTAATTCAAGTAAATATTACTTATCGAGTAACCAAACAAAATAACATAACATCACATCATTAAATGACTCTAGTACCAAAGGTACAATCCCAACTATAAAAGTCTCCAATCAATGGTTTATCTCATCATTAAATGAATCCCATCAAGAATATCAATAAATAACCTCAAACTAAAAGTATAACCTCCAACAAGGAATGACTTTACTCAAAGTATAATCTTATCAATAAATGTCCTCAATCAAAAGAATAATCATATCAATATATGACTCATTCAAAAGTATAGTCTCAACAATAAAAAGACTCTAAGCGAGGGTGAATTCACATCAATAAAAGACTATCCAAAAAATAGATTTTCATCAATAAAAAGACTTCATGTCAAGAGTGTAAAACATCCAAACAATTAACAATTCCAACTTATTAGGGTAATTCCTCATATGGCTCCAATCAAATAGTAGTTCATAATATCAAGTGATCAACTTAATCACAAAGGTAAATTTCAACCTTAGTTTACCCTAATCCCTAGATAATATCATCAATCAATGAATAGTTTGATAATGTAGGTTAATCATAACCAATGTACTATGGTATCAATCAATAATCAAGTAAAGCAATGATCAAATGATCATTCAAGAAAAATCAAGCTTTTATGGTTCAAATACACCAATAACTTAGTAAAAAATAACATAAGCTATACTAGCTTCATCTTTCCCTAGTATATAATACAAAGGACAAAATCACTCCTTATTATGGAGTATGTACAAACACTCAAGTAAGGTACATAAGAAGTAAAATATAATAAGACTCTTCCAATAACATAATCCTTTCTAATCTACTAAATCAATGCTCTTCCCACACAAAACATCAACATCATTCAATCTTTTAAAAAACATATTGAATATAAGAGGGCAGAATAACATGCATATTTAAACGCTAATTCCAAAAGAAATAAATTGAATTCCAAGCTCAATCAAATCCAAGACTCCTCAAAAAATTCTCCAAACCACACTAAAAAATACTTCACAAAATCTCACTAAACTCTCCTCATAACAACTCTCAACTCACTCAAGAATAACTCAGAATGAAAACAACGGAATGCAAGTGAAACAATGCATCCAAATGAAGTATCCTACACCACTATTTATATATAATTATGAGACTTCTCTACCTATAATCAAGCCTTGCACATTGACACTTCTCAGCTATATGGTTCGACTTAGCAATTAACTTCAACTGGTGTCAACATTCTAAAACAATACTCATCTAAATAGAACAACAAATCGATTGAAACAAAGACAACAAGAATCCCTCTCATAAATGCAAGGTGAAAGACAAACAGGCCGACTACTAAAATTCCAACTTATTCATGACTTATTCTATCTTTTACCCGATCTTCCATCATTGGACAGTACTAACTAACTTAGACTTCGAATCATAATGCAGTTTTTATATTTTGGCGCCACCTATTTCTTTCATCGTGCATTTTTGGTGTTGTTGTGTTTAGACTAAGTCAATGACTAAATACCTTTCAAATATCTCATAAAGCTTTTGAGTGGGTCTTCAAACATAATGCATTGCATTAGCAAGTTGGTTGATGCACTTTAAAGGTCTATAGCATTGCCTATTCCACCTATCGGCCCATACTAGCATACTACATTTCCCTTTATATGCTTCTATCATTTATTCCTATTTGCATTAAATTTTTTTCATTTCATATTTGCAACGTATGACTCAATACCTTTAACCACACACAACCCCAATTCACTTATGCTCGATCAAAACATAATGCGAGTTGTCTTTTGCTTAAGACAACTTCCTCCCAAGTTTGCGCAATATATATATGTGCTTTATCTATTATGTGAAATATGCACCTATCATTGATGTATATGTTGCCTTTAAAAACTATGGCTAACCCTTCTATTATTGCGCTTTATACTCCATGTATATTTTGCACTTTATATCTCTTATATTTATGTGCTTTGTTCCCTTGACATTTGGTTTTCTATGTGTTGCCTTAAGTGTCTATCTTGTTTCATTATGTATTGGCTCATATTTGAGCCTATCAATTATATGAAGTTTGCGCTATATATGCGTATATGTATATTTCAAATTCTTTAAATATAAGCAATATATATACTGTTGATATATATAATATAACTTTTATATTATATATATATTAATATATATTTATACATACATATATATATACTCTCTTAAAATATATCACTAATATTTGCATATATAATATAGCATCTATCGGTATACTATATATATATATTTTACGATCATATATGTATATATATATATATAAATATGTATCTCTTACAATCCTTCATACATATTTATTAATATATATAATATATTTATATTTATTATATCCACATATATCCCTAACTCGATAATCATAGAAAACACATATATCTACCTATTATTTAATCAAAAAATATATAGCTATATATGTATATGATATATTTATGTCCAACTGGCTTCTAAGAGCATATGATGTATTGTTTCATACACACTTACATATATACATTCTATATATATGATTGTTGATTTACAAAAATACTTGAAGAAGAATTCAAACTCAATAAAGAAACTCAACCAAATCATGAACAATCAAGAAACTAGAGAATAAAACCAAAGTCATTCAATTCAAGAAAACAACCTAACTCAATCAAGGTCGACTACCCAATTATTCCAAATAAGTCAAGACTATAACCAAATGCACTTACCCAATTCCCAAGCTACTGACTTGACTTGACCAACTAAAAGTGAGTGTGTTTAAGCTCAATTAGGTTTCATCAAGGGTTACTTGACCAATCACTTCTCCTGAGTGATACTTCACCTCCCTTCTTGAGGATTGGATTTGTCCCTGCATCCATCTTAGTACAACACCAAGGTAGTTATACATTCATAATAAATCCATTTGCATCGTAAAGGATTTGTATCGATAGGGCATTTAGAACGTTCAATACATAGCATTTCATTGCTTCAAAACATATTCGTTCTTTTGAAATCAATTACATCTTACATATTTCATTCATCTAACAAACATATTAAGGTTACAATTTATATTTATCAACATTTTCACTCATAACTTGGTAAAAATGAAACGAGATGTAACAATTGGGTAGGTTTTGTGGATGATAGGAGAAGTACAAATGGTGGTGCTTTCTTTCTTGGAAGCAGGTTGGTGTCTTGGTTAAGTAAGAAGTGAGATTCAATTTCATTATCTACTACAAAGGAAAAATATATTGTTGCAACATCATGTTGCACACAAGTGTTATGGATGAAGCAAACCTTGAAGGATATCAAAGTATCATTGATGAACCAATCCCTATCTTATGTGATAATACAAGTGTTATCAATATTTCAAAGAATCTGGTAATGCATTCAAGGACAAAGCATATCTCAATCTGGTATCACTTTGTAAGAGAGAAGGTTGTAGAGAATGAGGTGAAGTTGGAGTATGTGCCTACTAAACATCAAGTTTCAAATATCTTCACTAAGGCTCTTCCTAATGACACTTTTGAGTACCTCCTAGAGACCTCCTCATTTCAATTAGATGCATAAGGTTATGCACCAATTAGTGAACTTTGAGATTCATTCATGTTTTAGACTGATGTTGGTGGCTACCTCTTAGGGGGAGTAGCTAGTGTGTAACATACCAACCCTTAATGAAGTAAAAAATATAAGTTTACACCTTGCGAGTAAATAAACTAAGTAACAAGCCATTGCAAAAAAAAAATTCTTATCTTTATTGAGAATATATGTACAAAGATGCATATCATATTACAATCAAGATTCCATTTCATTACAATAATTCATAAGTTACATCAATACAAGAATGCATACATTTACATACATAGCTCAATGAGCTTTGGAACAAATAGTTGTAAGATACACCAGGATCCTTCCTTTCAAATCTCGGTTCTTCTATCACCTGTTGTGGAGGAGAAGCATCACTCAAGCACTTTTTCACCAACTATAGACTCTTAATGCAGTTCCCCACACATCTATCGTTCGATAGATGGCTGGTGCAAGAGCACCTAGTTGGTTTCATGCCTCCATGAGGCAATTTTGTCATTTTTGGTTTTGGTTTATGTTTTCCTTTGTAATAAGGGTCATTTTTACCATCTCACATGTGTATTGAGTCCTTTTTAGGTTGCTAGGAGGTTGGTGGGGTCAAATTGTTACATTTTGCAAAAGTTGTCAATTCTTGCAAATTTTATCATGTTGCAAAAATGCAAAAATGGGAATATGAAGGGTCAAAAGGTGAAAATAATGTAAGAAGTCAATTTTTGTCAGCTCGAAAGGCTTGGGTGTGTTTAAAAGGCATTTGTGTACCTTGGGAAGGAGGTTTGAGTTTGTCATTTTGAATTTGGATATCAAACACTATACTTTTCTTGCATTTTTCATTGTATTTTGTTGCTACAGAGGTATGTACGGCCCCGCACATGTTTCTAATGATCTAAGTTGAATTGGAATCGATGCTAGGGTGAATCTTCTTCATTTACAATTGATTTTTTCCGATTTCATTGAGTTTGGAGGGTTTTAGAACCAAATTACTAAAAACTACCTGGAAACCCTAGTTTTGAGGGTTTGAGAGAAGAAAAATGAATTTGTGACCCATTCCACCAGTAAAAAATGTCTAATAATTGGTGGAATGGGTGTAATTGGGTAGTATTTGATGTTCTTGAAAATTTTAGGTGCAGGGGTTAAAGTTTGAGATCCATTGGTTGATGCCTTAGATAGAAAACTCATGGTTTTAGGCATATAAAGGTGGCTAAGAGTTATGGTTTGATAAAGAAGCATTGGGAAAGTGTGGAAATCAATTTGGTGAGCATAGGAAGACCCTATAAGGTGTGTCTAGGGTTTTGGTGAAGAGAATTGATTCCTAGAGTATATAGAATCAATAAACCCCTATGTGAACAAGCCTAATTAGGCCTAAAGAGCAGTGTAGCAGTCCAATTTTGAGGATGATGTTTCAAAAAAACCCTAACTAAATTTCTAATGTGTTTCTAAAGGGAAAAAATGGTATATAAAATGATGTTTAGTTTTTGGGTTTGAGGCCTTCTCTAAAAGATATGAAGAAAATTCACTGTTTGGAGCACTACTAGGAGAATAGAGAAATTGTGAGAAGAAACCCACCAAACTAGGGTTCTAAGTTTGAATGTTTGGTTTGTTTGAGTTAATTTGAGGCCCTCCACCTTACCTCTACATCAATGGCCCTTCCCTTCAATGAAGATATTGGTAGATTATCCGATAACGACAACCAACTGAGCATAGTGTTGTGTCCTACATAACTAAAACTTGCAATCACACAATCTCAAACTAGCATGTAATACTGGATCACAGTGAACTGACAATGGAGCCAAAGGTCAACACACTATTTTGGCCAAATTATTTCATTTAGTATTTCTACTGAGGGTCATCTATCACATACACTACTTAGGATCGATTTGACTTAAGGCCATCTTAAACTACGCATAGGCATTTCCTTCAATGGATAATCTATCATCCTAGAGATAACCTATCACCATTTTAACTTACTTGGAATAAACCTACTTAACAAGTAAGTACACAAGCTCCCTCCCATACTAGATAAACAATCCTAGGATTAAACACAAGCTATTCTAGTTAAATCAATAACTTAGCTAAGTGTATCGCATGTGCCTCTTATGTTCAATCATATCTAGTATATATAATACCTATGATAAACACCAATATCCTATCATGGAGTACTTACAAGCACATCAAAAAAACAACATAAAAGCTTCAATTCCCTTTTCAAAGACATTCTAATTTCTCTAAATGAAAATACTGGAAAAAACAATTCAAGCATACATGGAGAACACATTATACATAAGTAAAATAACAAGGAAGAAGATCCTCATGCATGTTATTGCTTATCCAAATAATTGACAGCAATGCAACCCTTTCCAACAACAACAAGCTTAATAACAACTTCTCTAGAACGTTACAATGAACTCTAACCCTCAAGTTAATAGTTTACTTCTCTCTAACAGCAACTCTCTCACAAATAAAATAGAGTTCTTTCTCTCTCACACAAATAAAAATAGAGTAGAAAATAATGCAACATAAAGACTTGCAAGAAGAATTGTAATGGTGTGTCCTCTCAAATGAGCAATCACTACTATTTATACAGCTTCAAGGTAACTTCTTAGCCTACAATTTAGGCATGAAAATGGATAGAAAACTCCATGCAAAGTAACACATAAAACTTAGCAAAAAGGTGGTGATCAAACAATCTCATACTTAGAAAAAACCTCTACAGATCGACTTGCAAAATTGATAGCAAATAAAAACCCATTCAAATTTGCACATGGATAATTCAAATTATCTCCAACAATAGACATCTACAAAAAATGGGTTTCTAGAGGTGGTGCCAAAGCTTCCACACTCCCCTCACTGTTGGTGCAGTTTCATGTAATTATAATCAATCAATTACCAATTTGCAACACCAAGCATTCATCAACTCAAATTGTGGGCAAGTTGATTTAATATATTAACTCTCTTTGACAAAGTCATCGAGTATTCCTCATGGAGAAACAAATATATAAAACATGGTAGTTAAAGTATACCAAGTCAAAGATAATCTCCTCCATGGCGTCAACTAATTCTATGTCTTGTATCGACATAATGTTGCGAGCTTAATGCAAAATATTTTTTTTATAAAGCATAATAGCTTGAGTGAAACTCGACTTCACCAAACATAGTCATAAGCAACTTTTATTGGCCTTTAATAGCATAGTCATAAACGACTATAATTGATCTTTATAAATCGGCTTCTATCATGGTAAATGATAGTTGATTTCTAATAATATATAATATGTTAAATATATATATGTATATGTATATATTTATATATATATAAACATTAATATATATTTACACATATATATATATCATAAGCCATTAAAGTAAATATTTATTCAATATTTAGACAAGTATAATCACAATAGTATTCACATACAATCATAATATATCGACTGTATGCATATATATACATGTATATAAGTATATGCCTCTATGTACACGTATGTGTATGTATACCTATATCAATGCATTCGTATGGCGTATCCATTTGCCAACGTACGCGTGTATTGATATAGATATACATATAGATATGTGTTTATACTATACATACATACATATATATATGTTCACATTCGATTCACAAATACCACCATATCGATAAGTATTTATGTGTGGTACATCTATATATGTGCATATACATATCATTAAATCCTATGTATGTGCACACATATACACATACTCCATGAATGACCCTCTTATCCATATAATCATAATGTAACAAGAAGAACTCTAAAGCTCGAATAGATAAACATCAACCAATAATGCACACAATAGATAAACAAGACTCTACTAATGCTAGCACATCAACTAAGGATGACTTACCAACTTCCCACAAACTGACTCAACTCAATCATTCTATTGTGGTGTGTGTATGCTCAAATAGTTTATGTTACCGCTTACTTGACCAAGATCTTCTCCTAAGTGATACTTCGCCTCCGTTTGGAGGAATAAAACATATACCCGCATCCACTAACACATGTTCACAATAGTCAATTGTTCATAACATATGCAATATATGTAAAACATCTCCAAAGTTAGAATAGTAATTCAATAACCATCTATTCACATATATGCAATACTTTTCCATGAGATAACATTCACATTGTAAACAAGGTAGAAGCACGATTTATTCATCTCTGGAATTCACTTTTACATTCATATTTACCCTATGTAGTAATAGTAAATAGTAATTACATAATTGGGGTGTAACATAGTGGCATTGTTGGTTGTTGCAGTAAGGGGGAGTAAGTGTTGTCATTGTGTGGCATATAGGTGTTTTCCTTTGTCAATTGTGTCAAAGGATATATGTAGTAGTTGAAGGTTGGCGCACTATGTTGTGTACTCCTAAGGAGGAGTGTGTAGAGAAGTGAAATGGAAAGGTGTGAAGAAAATAGAGTGCAGTAAAAGAAGTTGATATTACAGAGAAGTCGTTGTCCCTTATAGGTTTTGTACTTTGGGGAGAAAAAGTATGTGTGATTGATGTCAAACTGAAAGCAAAGAAAAGAAGATATGTCTTATCATTTTACATTGATTTCAAAGGGGGAGAGATTTAATTGAAAATAGGGGGGAGAAGTCTTGTAAAAGAGAAAGTGTTGTAAAGATAGATGCTTGTGTAAGTGGGAGCAATATGCACTATGGTGTAGTATATGAGTTGGTGATCAAATTTTTTATTTGTTGTTGATGGCTTTTCATGTTTCCATCAATGAAAAAGGGGGAGATTGTTGGAATTTTGTGTTATCATTGATGTCAAATATCTTTGTTGTTGCATTGATGTCAACATATGGAGATGCTTTGATTGGTTGCATTATGTTGTCATTAGTAGTATCATTGATGTCAAAATCTAGTGTTGATTTGATGAGCATATGTTTGAGGATGGTCAACCTTTTGTGTGGTTGAGATGTTGAGAAAGTGTTCCAGATGTTGAGATGATGTATGTGGTGCTTGGTTTCCAAGTGCTTTTGAGAAAATTTGAATAAAAGAGGAAATAGTATGGCAAAGAGTGTTTAGTGTGGCCAAGTAGTTTTTAGTGTTTTGCTCCACATTTCTTCATGGTTAAAGATTTTTTTGTGTAGTTCAGATATGTTGATCGGAAGTGTTTAGAGGTGTTATATCCAAAGTTTCAAGTTTTGGATCATTTGGCAGAAGTTGTGTTCACCAGTGTGTGAACTATGTTGTAGTGTTGTTTGGGAGAAATGGTTTTGCTATGCATTTCTCTGCATGGTGGTTTCTAGTCTTGTAGATCTGGAAGTGTGCTTATATTGTTCATATCTATCTTCAATCTGAGTTGTTCGAAGTTTGGTGCTCCACAAGGTTGGATTCATGTGTTATAGTGTGTGAAAGGTCAACTAGTTGTAGAGAATGAGTATGTTCTTCAAGTGTATGATGTTATGAAGGATTTGTTGGATTTTAGGTTGTTGATGGAATATTCTAGATTGTGTTTAAGTGTTGTGAGTGGTCTGTGAGTCATCTTTGGATTTGAGGAAGTGTGTACTTAAATGTTTAATGGTGTTAACACAGATTCAATCGACCTTGAGTATTTACACTAATTATGGATATGCTTTGGTGTTTGTGGAAGAATGGCATGGGGTGTATATATGGATTTAGGTATGAGTTAAGGTGTGTTGTGGTATGCCTTCATTCCTCTCCACCATAGGAATGTTTTGGTACCGACCAAATTTGAATTTGCACATTTGAGGTACATAGTTGACCTTGTAAATTATTTTCAAGGTTGAGTATGGTATATATGCATTGAATTGATGAAGAATTGTGGTGTGAAGTGTGTGTGATGTGGACTGTGATGTGAATTGTTAAAGTATGAAGTGTAGTATGAGATTTAATGATTAAGTAGACCAGAAGCAGTGAGTAGAAGATGTCTACATTCTATAGAGAGAGTGTGAATGTTTTGGTGAAGCAATGACGAAACTTTTTTGTTGCTTTGAGATGGATTTCTCATTGTAACAATATTCTGTCTTCTTATTTCTAATATGGCAATGAACCCTTCTTTCTTTTGAGCAATGAGCCCTTCAACAATGAGCCTATTGTATTTGGTGAAGCAATTACTTTATATTATGAGCTAATCCTCACCGTGGTTTTTCTCTTCTTAGGTTTTTCATGTAAATATGGTGTTCTCATGTGTATGGATGTGTTTGCATTATTGTTTCTCATGTTTATATTCATGTAATGTATGATAAGGGTTTAAAGGTTGATAAGGGCTTAAGAGCTAATGCAAATCCAATGTTAATGAGGGTTTTGATGTTTTAATGTACAACTGATTCACCCCCCCTCTCAGTTGTCTTGTGCATTCAATATGATTTTTCCCTTTATTTTCCATCACACCTTTATCAAGTGAGTGCCCCTTCCACAACAAAAACCTCATGCATGTGTGCCTTTTTTTTTGCATACCCTTTATATTTTTCGTTACTTTCATGTTTGCACATTCAGATGTTCTTAGATATTCTTCATGCACTACATTCTTGCGCACCATTTTAGTGTACCTGCCATGGCTCTCCCTTGTCAGCATTATGGGGGGGGGGGGGTTTCTCTTATTGGTGCTAATGCTTCCTTAGGTTAACATTGGAGTGAGCTACGTATATAATATTTGTTCCTATGCACTAGGTGGATGCAACAGTTGCATTTCAGTGAAATGGAGAATCTACCATATGGACACTCTTGTATTCCTATTTTTGGAGGTGACCTTCTATATCTTTGACTTCTAGATATTTTCTCTTTGTTTTCCATCTGATTTGAGTAGTGTCATTGGGGGCACTCATGTAGATTATTATCTTCTTGATCTTGATCATCATCCATTTAAGTGAAGGTTCTTCTTTCAACACTATAGTATTCATTCTTCAACAATGTTTGCAGCTTCTTCATGCTTCAATGGTATTCTTCATGTTCATCCTTTGTTCCTATCTTTTAGGACAATTCTTTGTTTTGGAGGATTCTTTCGTCCTTCACTCTCATTTAGAGGCTTTTTCAATCCCTCATTCACCTTTCTCTCTTTTGGAGAGGAGTTTTCTCCCATTGGGTTTTTCTCCCTTTCTTTGGTTTTGAGAGATCTTTTGTTTGTACATGGGTACCTCACCAGGCCTTGTTTGTTGGGACTTATCATGCATTCATCTTTAGAAGTTTGAGTTTCTCCCTAAGTTTCACTTAAGGGGGGTGTTAGAGTAAAAGGTATTTCCTAATTAATTAATTATTTAATTAATAGGTTCCTTTTCCTCTAATTACTTAAGCTTACTTAGGTCATGTTCTTTTATATCTCATGTCATAGGATGAGGACACATGTCATGATCTTGTTTTATCCTCACCTAGGGTTTATAGGTTATTTATCCTTTTATAAGGATTATTTGAATGCATAATCATTAGAAGACGCACATTAATCAATGATTCATGCTTTTTTGAATCAATAGCTATTGGACTCCCTAGATTTTCTATTCTCTTTCTATGATAGGTGTTTGATTGTAGGTGATCCTTGGGAGATATGGAGTTGATTTTTCCCAACTTCGACACAACCTACTTTCCATTATTGTAGGTCCTTCTACTAGCTACTTACTTTAATTCTTCATATCTCCTTAGTGCATCTTCGGAATATGTTTTGGAGGGAGCTCATCTAGCCCATTCATTTTGAACTGCTACAATGTTATTTTGGTGGTAAGCTCTAGATAGTTAAAAGGGGTTTTGAGATTCATTTTGAAGGGTTGATTGTTGAGATAATTTTTTAGTTTGCTATAGTCTATAGATTGTTTTGGGGCTTCAAACATTTAATGTTTGTCTACAAATGAAAGGATACTCCTGGTAAATATGAGGAAGGATTGTAATGCACATTTTTAGGTGGTGGTATGTCACCATGATTAATTGCAGTTATATGTATTCTCTTTCTACATTTGCTAGCATGAGTGTAATGAGAGTTTGATGTATCACAAGTGCTTTGTAATAATCACTCCTTAATTATATGTGGGTCATTGTAGTTTAAGTATGTCTATCACATGGATGTAATCTTTAATTTTCATGATAGTGAGGATCTAGTTTAGTTGATGTTTTATCTTGTTACATATATTTCCTCTTTGATGTTTTAGACTTTGTTTCCCAATGGAGTAGGCACCAATCCATCTTGGTAAAGGTCCAATCACCCATCATTTTAATCCCTTCCATTTTGGTAGTGTAGGAATAAGAGTAGTTGTGTGCATTCATGATCTTATACTATAACCAGGGACACATCTTAAGTAAACCTAGAATGAACTCATCTCCTACGGGTCATGCTTGCACATGTTACTTAGTTGTATAGATGTTATTGAAATCAATCTTATTTCAATACCTAGTGATATAATCCACTATTGTAGAGTTGACCTTCAACCCTCCATAGTTTGTGGATGAGCAAGTTTCACCTTCATGATGACAACCCTGCCCTTGAAAGAGAAAATATGTTATAGGAAGTGGAGTAGTATTTTTGGGAACCAAAATATCCTTTTTCCTATTTTATCTCTTTTCACACCTCGAGAATTATGATTATGCCACTTTAATTACTTAATCATTTGTCAAGAGGATAAATGGTAGGAAAAAGAATGATTTTTTTATGAAACATAACCTTAAATGCATGATCTTGTTGTATGTTGGTCTATAATATTTTTATTAATACATGATCAAATGCTAGTGTAGCAAAGGATTAATGAACTCATTCAAATATTACAAGCAATATTTATTTTGGAGAATGATTGATGGTTGATGGGTGTTTACTTGAAATAATAGAAGGTAAGTCAAATATAATTTTTGAATTAATTTATGTTAACAATTTATATTCTATTTCCAATGACGATAAGATAATAATTTAACTAATATTTACTTCTCAAAAGATAGTTCTCTATAAATTTGTTGAAGTTAACATGTAGAAATTGGGGAAAATAATTACAATATTTTTCGTTTATGTTGAAAGGTAATCCTTTGGATGTTTTAAATTTATTAGAGCCTCATTATCTATTAAGACTTTATTTATCTATAATAACTTTTATAAATACATTGTTAAATTAGTTGATAATATAGGATTATTTAGTACAAGTTCATAATATATTTGTAAATTAAAATTACTATACTCGTGGTTTAGAGGATAATTTCTTAATGTTTTTGTAAAAATATGAAAAAGGGTCCACTCACTCATTTGTCATCAACTATTTCATTCTCAATCATATGATGTCGTGTAAGCTTTTGATTTTAATTATTGTTAATTTCAAATTTTATAGCTAGCATGTGAATTTAGTTGCAACAAAGTTATTTTTATAATCATTCACTTGCAAAAAATATTTTTTGTATAACCTTTCACTTACAACAAAAATATTTAAGTAATTATTTACTTGTAGCATAATTGTAGACACATAAAATATGACCTTACCCAACCACACCTAATTTTAGCTTATCTTAAGCCATTAATTAAATTTTATTATTATTTATTTAGTTAATTTATCCCATCATCTTTTTCCCACCTTCTCCTAGCCAATTACTTAAATAAATATTCATTATTTATTTAATTAATTTATCCATTATCCTTATCCATCACCTTTAATTAAATACATTTTATATTTATTCATTTAAGTATAGCCTTATCCCCAAATCCTCCACCCAAATTAATTAATTAATTTACGCTAGTTAATCCCCATTATCTTTTTTTACATTATTTAATTCCACTTTATTCCTCAATCCTGATCCATTGAATCCTAACCCTTAAACTTATTCACATGGATCACAATCTATAATCATTACCATGTGACAAGTATCCCTTTCACATGTCTAAGTAAGACCCTGTCTATAGTCATTAAAACTAGAAACTTACTAAAATTAAAACCAACTTGTCATTTCATCCATTTATATCACACCTCTTAATCCTAGCCATTCTCATAAGGATGTTTCCCTAATGCACATCTTAAAACCTAGCTCTTATCCCTCATGTGACACTTGTCACACAACTACAACTTTGAGCCAAATTATAATCATCATTCAATCTTAGTCATCCATTAACCAATCCATCTTGGCCCTTCATTTATCTCATAGAAATTCTATAAATTAGAGGCCTTCCATCCCATTTTTATCACTCTTCCATATTCATATCCTTATGCTATCCAAATTTTTATCAATCTCTTCTCATCCTACTATTATGCTATTGCATTTTCTATATACTTCTTTCATAGCCTAGCTTATCTTCATCTTATCCTTATCCTATCAATTTGATCGTTCATTATATCAACCATATCATCATGTTGTTGATTTTATGAGCAACCACATTCCTCCATCAACACATCAACAAGAAAATCAAGTGGATCTAGGGTGCACTCTACTTCAGCTCTATTTGAGGAGAACGAAGGGTTTTAATCAAAGGTATTGTGTGTGTACCGCATTATATTCCTTGTTATTTACCTTCAATCCATTTTCTTATCTTCAATAATCATCATTTACTGGTAGTTGAATTACTTTACATGATCTTTGATTTATTTACTTGAAAAAACTATGTTATGTTTGAATTCCCTTCCAATCTTTTATTAAATAACCTTATCACATTCTTTAAAAATTACTATTTGAACTCATGATATATACCTAGTTCAATTACTTGTTTTTATTTTGCATGTAATTTTCTCTAACACGATTATAAATATATCCCTAGATTGACATATGATCTAATTAACCAATATGGAGAAATTAAAATGAGACTTTGATAAAAAGTAGAAATAGAGGCTTAGTTTAGTCCAATCAAGGTTCATAAGAATGTAAAGTAAAATCAACCTTTTCCTAAGTTAATCAACATTAATTAAATAAATGCACAAGGTTTTAAGTATAAATCAATTAGAGATTAATTGAATAATAGTTGGGAGTGCTAAAGTGTGTAAAATAAATGCTACTCTAGAAAACTAAATGTGAAGAGGCTAGGTAGTCTCTAAGAATAATAATGAAT
Organism: Sequoiadendron giganteum; assembly: GCA_007115665.2. Lineage (NCBI taxonomy): Eukaryota > Viridiplantae > Streptophyta > Pinopsida > Cupressales > Cupressaceae > Sequoiadendron > Sequoiadendron giganteum. The sequence continues at coordinate 399,160,928 of CM021103.1, forward strand.
GGTAAAGTTTGATGTTGCACTAAAATCCACTTGCATGTTGGCCTTGCCATTGCACCAAAAGATCAACCTGTCAGTGCTCGATACAAGCGTCAGTTTAGATCCACGGGAGGCGGTTAAACCATGTCGCGAACCTGAAGGGAGATGCGGTTAGTCCAACAATGCCCCCCTCAACGTCACCCGAGGGGTTCGAACCTATAATCGACTCTGATACCAATTGTTGGACTTGCCGTTGCACCAAAAGATCAACCTGTCAATGCCCGATACAAGTGTCAGTTAAGATCCACGGGAGGCGGTTAAACCATGTCACGAACCCAAAGGGAGATGCTGGCGGTTAGTCCAACATTACCATAATAGTGATAATGAATGCTCTCTATCTATGCTTAAAAAAAAGGGAATTAAAATAATATCCAATTTTATTGTTAGTTAATCTCACAACTTTGGAGATCACTTTCATGTAGAGAAAATCTATCCTACAACCCATGGATCTAATTTGGTGAAATATGTGCTTTTGCTCTTTGTTTTATCATAAATATTTTACTAAATTTTAAGGGATAGTAGTATCTAAATATCCCTTGGGTAAATCGTTGGACCATGTTCACTTAAGTTGATCCCCTTGACTAGATAAACTTCACAAATATGAAAATGATCGAAGACATCTTTCTCTAGTCATGCAAAAGTGTTAGAATGATTTGGTGTAGAATTATGTTACATTTAGTGTAGCTCCAAATTGGAGCGTTCCTATAATGAAATAAATGATAATTGGATGTATTTGATTCTTCCTTTCATGTTATTAAATGATGAAAATTTAATGCCTTTAAATACTAAGACATAATTCGTACCAAATTAGTTGATGATAGGAATGAAATGGAGGGAGGGTTGGCACATTTTGAATTTGAATTTTTAATTTTAGGGGTCAATTACACATGGTGTAGGATTAATCTCATATCATGGGATTGATTGAGGGCAGTGAAACACTAATATTAATGTGGGAATGAATGTCTAGGCATGGGGTATAATTATAGGTGATGAGCTCTAGAAATGTCCAATTTCCTTGCTTTGGTTTCATGCTTTCTATATTATTTTTGCCTATTTTCAAAGAAATTCCAAACCTTTTCATATTATTTATGTACTTAAAATTATTGAAGGTGATATAATATATTGATAAATGACTGTGTGATCTTTGAATGTCTATAGAATTTAGTAGCATTATATGATTAATTATAGCTGTTAATGATGAAAAATACCTTTAGAATAAGACTAACCCTTGCAGTGAAGGACCTTTCAACCCACAAAAAAAGGTTTTTCAACCTATAGCATAAGGATGCCAGTCTGCCATAGGTAGAGGAGGTGATCAACTAGATAACATGTGCATTTCCCCCCCAAGCTGATGCAGGTGATGGTTTGAGTATGTGAACACGAAATATTCATGGATCACCCCATCTTTTCACTTCCTATTATTAATAAATCATGAAGGAAAGAAGAGGCTTGTTCTAAAATGGATAATGACTTATAATAAAGTTTTTCTTATTAGGCATGCTTTTAGTTATAACAAAATTCTTAATTGATGTAGAGTCCTTATCAAATTCTTACACTCTTACTTCCACATGCTTTTATTTTACTCTTAAGCTAAGATCTTGTCCTCTTCCTATGTCTTTGGAAGAGTTTACAATTGCTTGTAGTTTTTTTTAAATTCTAGAATAAGAAGATTATCATAAACCCTATATATGAATGATATTGTGAGAGATTGGGTAGCTAGGTTTTTTGTATGAAATAGAATGAATGTAATTCTTGTTATTAGATACTCTATTCTTAAGTTTGTGTATGTTTGAACTAAAATAAAGAAGGATACACCAATTTTCATGAATCTCTAAGTTAGGATTTGAAGGAAGACATTATGGATTGCAACAAATCAAGCAAGGGCCACTTGAGGTACTATGAAATCTATGAACTACTTTAGATTATTAGTTAATTTATGAATTGTAATTTATGATTCACATCGTGCTGAATGCCATTAGACAAATAGATGTTATTGAATCACATTGCAACATAGAGAGTCATAAGTTATAGTCAATGTATGAATAGTTACCCACAACAATTATTGTAGTTACTTACAACAATTAGTATTCAATTAATCTATTTTCTACCTGGGAGTTAATTCTATTAAGTCATCTTTAATTGGAACTACTTTTATTCATTTTCCATGCTCAATCAATTAGGAGGGTTTAGGATTCTCAAATACATATACAGTGCCAACTTCATCTCAAGATTACAATTCCCTAGTTGACAATTTAAATGAAGCACCTCTAGGATAATGAATTACTTAATTTGGGATCTATAGGTTTGTTAAGTTGTATGCATGCTATCTAAATTAATTGATTGAAAATAGGGGAAGCTCTACAATAGGCATACAAAGTTTTAAATGCATTGGAATAGTTATATGTAGATGTACGGGGATGTTTAGTGGTGGGGATGGGTGAAGGGTTTAGGAATGAGCTCAAGTTTTCACAAGAATGTACCATTCATTGATATGTAATTATGTTAAGCCATTCCATCAAAATAGGCCCAAAAATAAGTGGGAATGGGCATGGGTATTCAAATTTTATCCTAATGACTATGCTTTACTTGTTTTGTTCCCCCACTTGGGGTTCATCTTTCCTACATTAGTATATATATTTATTATGTATTATGATGAAATATCATGCTTATATAATACTTTATTTATTTTTACATGCTTTCCCATGTGTCTTGTTTAACTTTCATGTCTTACTATGCTCCATATTTAACATCTACATTTTTACATGTTTTCCTTACCATGCTTAACATGTTCCATGCTTGTGATATTACTTTCATGATATGATTATTATACTTATCTTTATCATGATCTCATGCTAATGCTCCTTATCATGCTTACATTGTATGATGCCATGTTATGATCCTTATCACATCTACATCTTATGATTCCATAATTTATGATCCTAATCATGTATACACCCTAATATTACACATTATGACCCTTGTCACATCCCCATCCTTTACACCCTATTGATGTTCCCACACTCCGTAATTATCCTTTTGAGCCATCATTATCGTGAATCATTTTCCTACATTGGGAGCAACATTTTATACATGCCTTGATGATTATCTCCAACTTACATGCTCACGTGCTATATTTCATAATGATAAATACTTTTATCACATTGATGTATTTTTACCTCTCCTCCAATTCTTTTACTCACTATATGCAACTAATTAGAGGGTGGGTATACATAATCATTAAAAAATTTCATGGTTGACATTTTGATGGTGTCTCATGCCAAACAAAGACTCATCACTATATCTAGATGGAACAATATCTCTTCGTAATGATATAATTACATCGATGAAATGGAATCTTATCACATTGCATGGAGTCTGGTCATATAATTGCATCACATAGACCCTTATTGTATTTATGCATCATGCATAGTTTTTAAGACCACACTTTACAAACATGTGGAATTCCCTATCCCTTCTCTCCTTATTTTTCTTTGTAAAAGTTAAAACAACTTGTAGTTTTCATTAGTTTTAATATTGTGGTGGGTTTTAACTAATTATTGCACATTTTTTCATTACTTTGCAGGTTTCAATGAAGTGCTCATTCTAAAGAGAGTACAAGAAGAAGAATTATCTCTTTTTTGAAGGACTTATATTATTTTATGAGTTTTTGAATATTGATTTTTTATATTGGTTGAGAATGTACATTTTTTGAAATGAATGTTCATGTTAGATTCACATGCACATAAAAAAGACCCAACAAAATGCAACAATGAAATTGGCATATCCATGCTATTTCCCACTTAGTTTTATGTTTTTTCTAATGTGAGTGTCTTAATGCAATATCATATTAACACGTGACATACTTTTGCGTTATACTTGGTTCATAATCCTTTATATGTTTAATATTATTCATCTTTACTTTACCTCCATTTACACTAATTATCAAATATTCATTCCTCACCTCAAAACCAACATCTTATCCCTTTAGATGATTTCTAAGTGGCTTGAAACTGATCCAATTTATCTATGAGAATTGTAACAATAAACCCCAAAATCCAATAATTTAAATTCAAATAAAATCTTTCTCAACTCTTCTCCCTAGTTCCTATTAGCTAGACTAACACATGTTTCATATGACATATGTTGTGTTATGATATTTATAAATATTAATTGCACGCTTAATTTCATTAGGAGGAATACAAGGATAATAAAGGAGAATAATTAGAGTACACTTCAATTCTAAAAGGAAACTCAAGAATCAAATTTATATCATCATATAGGCCATCCACATGTTTGTAAATTTTGTTTTTGATCTTTCTCATCATTGATAGTTTAGTCCACCATGGGGTTTGATCCAGGAGAATTTGTTAACTTATTGAGTTAGCAAGCTCCTTAATGATGTCTCTAAATATCACCTCAATAGATTTAAATATCTTGAAAGTGAAAACAAGTAGTTCTTTTGACACACTTCTTGTCAGGGTAGTTATCTGTTAGCTCAAATCAATTTCGCACATTAGATCATGTTTGCAACAATAGTGATTTAACTTATGAAACTATAAATTAATATACACTATTTTTTTGACAATTTAAACTTTAAAATATTTATCAAATCAATATGATTACTTTTCTGATATGATAAATTGATTCAAAATAATATCAATAACAATTAATTATCATCAATCCTAAAACTAAATATACTATCCTTTTATTCACATACGACATTTAGCCGATGTTGTTTAATGGTAAAAGCCTCCAAAATATCAAGTAAAAGCCTCCAAAATATCACTTATCACATAAAAGCCAAATAAATATTGATTTGATTGGGAAGATTCTATTTCCATTTGCAATGTTTTTGTCAATTTGATGACAACTTTCTGTTTTTATTTGCATTGCTTTATGTTTTAAATTTGTATTCAAATATTTCATAATCAAATAATACTTAAATTCTTTAAAGAGAAACATCTAGAATTATCTAAGTTTATTTCATTTCATTATTTAACATTTATTATTAATTGTTTACTCTAGCTACATACAACTAGAATTATACTCTCTAACATATTATCATACATATAGCTTTCTATCTTGAACCTCTCCTAGTTTTAATTCTATCATATTTCCCAATTCCATCGTTATGTCCACCCAATTTCTACTATCAACGGTTAACACCTAAAGGCAATACAGTTATTTAAATCTGGCCCATTGAATGTTTTTGGCCATTTTTTTTTTCATTGTTCGATGTTTGAATATTGTATGTTATGGCCTGCCACCATTTTATTTTTTTTCTTTTTACAACCATGGGAGTGTATTTTTATTTATGCCATTTTTTACTGCTGCTGCTCCTCCAAACTCTTCCTCGCTGGTATTGACTCCTCCAATTTGACAAGCTGCAGCCTGAAAATAAGGTTTCCCGGAGGGTTTTAGAGTATGTTTATTAAAATGAAAAATTACTCTACATATTAAGTATATATTAGCATAATTAATATAGAATGTAAATTTTATATAATAATTTTTTTTATAAATATATAAATATATAATTATATTATTTATTATTATTATTATATATTATATTCTTCAACAAAATTATTTAATAATTATTATATTCTTATTTAATACAAAATATAATTAATATTTTATATAATACAATTTTTTTAAAACTTTTTTCACATGATTTTTTTTCGGGATGGTGAGAGAGATTAAACTTTGTGATTTTTTGCCAGATGCTTTAGCCAATCAAACTAGGCCCACCACCTAATACAAATTAAATTATATACAATATAATTATATTAATCATTATATATAATAATATATATAGATTATATTATTACTATTATTTATTATATTCTATAATACAAAATATTAAATATAAATATGAAATTATTATAATTATTAATTAATATTTTTCTATATAAATCAAATTATAATATTTTATAAAACATCTCATAGTTTAATTGTTCTTTGGATAAATTAGGAAAAATAAAACTATATATATGTTAATATGTTAGAAAGTATGTGGTGAATATAATAGTTAATACATAAAATAAAATAAAAAATATATAATTATATTTTTATATATAATAAAAATATAAAATAAAATAAATAATATAATAATAATAATAATATATAAACAATATTATTTTTAAATTGATCTATTACCTGATCTTATGAATTACACAAATGTATGCAAAAATAAATCAATTTTTTTTCTAATTGACCTTCCACACCTCTTCCGCGTACCCATTGCACACCAAGATACGATTGCTAGTTTACATTTATTTGATTAACCCGAAGCATTTTATTTCTTTGCATGTATTTTATTTCGTTCTATTTGTTTTGAATAAAAAAAGGTTAGAAACCAGAGGTATGTGAATAAATGTAAATACAATAGGCTAGAAGACTTTCTCAGGGACAAAAACCCTTACAGAGGTTTATCTTTCCAGTTTTTTGTAGGAACACCCTTATTGCATGGCGTGGCGGATTTTCACAAGGCGAACTGCTGGCCTTAGCACAACTGCCTACGGTACTTTCTCTATTCCTCTAGGCATTCACCTTTCATTGAATGCATTTAGTTCTGCAAATACGAAGCCCAATTTCAATGATTTTTTTGTCTGTGTATGTGCTAGGCAGAAACATATGTAGCTTCTGTGTTTCAGCACGTGTGGAAGTTTTTAGTTGTTGTCACTACAAAAAATTCGACATATTGAAATGCATAGTATTTGATAGGAAGGAAATGCCAACAGTGAGAGCACCTTAAGTTGTACTGACTTTTGTTATTGAGTTTTCGGTTATGAAGTTTTCTGTCATTACAGAATCTCTTTTGAGTTATATTCTAGTAAAATTGACATATTTAACTTGGTACCTGCCGGCATATGGTATTTTAGTGTACATAGTTTGTATGGGTGATTTATGCGTCTAGTAACTCCTTGTTGGCAAGGAACATTTTTTGTTTAAAAATTGGTTTAGTGGATCTTGACAACGGATCCCTTTGATCTGTCGTGTGGGTTTAGACACAAGCACGAAGTTGGGCCTTTTGGGCTTTGTTTGCTGTTGTTCTTGTCTTCAATTACATATAACTTGTTTTTAAGTAACTGGTGCGTCCTTGGTGTAATGCTATCTAGATATTTTTATTTTCGTGTGATCTTTCATCATGTAAAGTATTTACAGAAGTCATCCTTTCAATGACTATTTTCTATCAGTCATCCTTGGTGTATTTACAGAAGTCATCCTTAGTGTAATGCTTATTTCTTCCTCGATTCTTCGCTCATATACATCGGTAGTAATAACAAGGTAACAATATTCACAAAGAATACAACTAGAGATAAGAAAGATGCTAACACAAAATGAGGGGACTTCCATCCCCAAATTTTTTTCTGGATGTGCTTTGTGGGTCGCCTTGTATTATGACGATTACCGGTATGCTCGAGTCAGAGTTTATTAAAGAATCGACTACACATGGAAAACATTCATTGGAAGGATGCTTTGAAAATACCCCGCAGTGAATATAACCATTAAAAAAATCTAAATATCTAATGAGGTGATATTCTGTTGTTATCAAACTGAGTTTTCACATATCCTGAAAGGCTAAAAATGTTTAACGGTATCGTCTTCCTACAGTTTTTCTTGAAATCAATGATTATTTCTTACTAAGTGATTTTTTTACGTAGGTCACTATTTTCTACTTCTCCACTTGCTTTCGGTTGCATTCAATGCCTTTTTTGTAGCGCTCCCATAGGCTTGCACTAATCCTCTAGAGAAATAGATCTTCCCCACCAACATTGACGCAAACACCTTGATGCAATACAGGGGTGGATTAAGCTTGAGGGGACCTAAACAAACAAGATTCAACCATTGGTTAACTTCCTAGACTCCCACAAGTGAGATTTCCAATACTTAGCTTCCCAATCCTAGTAGGTCTCCTCCTTGACATAAATTGGCATATCATTAAGAGAAAGCTGTCTCTCACAGAGATCCTGACCTTTTGAAATACCCATTTGGGCATACATTAACAAATCTCAACCAAGGCATAGGTTGTTTTGGAGTGAAGGACTCAAAACAGTGCTGCTACGCTTTGGGAATGGACCTAATAGGCCACTTTTACAAAGGAAGTATGTCAAATACTTCTTCCCAACCTCTACACTCATCACCTATACCTTAAACCAGTCACAAATAGACACAATCAATAGTTTTTGACCACTATTCAATCCCCCAACCTGCTGTCCTATTATTTAGCTATGCAATCTAGCCTAACACATGAAGATTTTAGGCTAGAAACTTGCCAAAAGCTCCATGAATCTCCATCCCCTGCTCTACAGACCTACAAGACATGAAAACAACTCCTACTAACACCATTCCACCGTTCCTAGCTATCTTACATCGGTGGAATGGCTTAAACCCTCCCATTTTCACTCAAAACCCTTAGGAGGTAGGGTTTCTAAGCGGTATAGACTAAAAAGCTTCAAACAGTCACAATGCTCGATGAAAGAGCTCACACCAGACCCAAATGAATGTTAGAACCCTGCACAAGCTTTCCCAAAAGATTTCAAGTCATAACAGTACTGTACGGCTGCACACAGATTGAAAAAACACAGAAATTTCACACTAAAACTGAGAATCCCAGCTACCTTCTTCACTTTTTGTCTTTTCAAGATTACAAACCTCAATGCCTGGAGGTCCCTGACATGAAAACATGACATGCAAAAACTAACTCAACAGTTACAAACACTAGATCCAAGAAAGGACCGGCCACCAACCAAACATTCAAAAATGACAAGTTGCATAAAGCAACTTTTTGCAACTCTCAACCAATTCTTGCCTAAATGCCTAAACTGACTCCAAGATGAATCTAACATGCCACATGGGTCTTATTCAATCTTATTCCAATGATTACAACATCATGATCCAGGAATCTAACTCTAACACCTACTATGCATTCCTAGGCCTAACAATGACAGGAGTAAAATGCATTCCTAAACCTTAAAATGACAGGGGTGCTCTGCACCACACCTCACTTAGGTGATGCAATTGAAAGAAATCTGAATCAAACACAAACTTATCATATCCTTAACAATCTCTATACATCCCTCAAACGCTACCAGCAAACATTAAAATGAGAAATGATGTCAAGATGCATCTTTGGTCAATGTTTAATGGGCTGCTAATGAAAGATAATGTCAAAAGAATATATTTTTATTGTACTACATTTTTGTCACATCAATAATGAACATGGTGACATTATCCGAGTTAAAAAAACATGCAATGGGTTCTTGTATTACACATCAAAGTAATACACATTGCAAATTGATGGGCATATGTTTGGCATGACTCTTGGATGATCTCTAGAGTGATTTCTCTATCTGTGATAGAGAAAAAAGAACAAGACACCTGAGGCTGAGATAAACAACAAGGTAACCTGAACTCAAAGGTTCACAACAATTGGTGAATGAATACCCAATCATTCACCTTTTTGTTGCAATTACTCACTTATCATAAATATTTGTCAGGGATGTTTTCTATTACATGCCTGGGCAATTCTTAAAACAAAACAGCTCAGCTTAGACTTGGGAGGGTATTCTTAAAGTTTTCTTTAATCAGGTTTTATATCAATTAAAATGGAGCATGATTGCAACAATGGTAGCTATCCCAACGTACACTTGACCCCTATAATTGTCAATAAGTGAAAGACTAACCAGCTACATGAAAACCTCTTATATAGCTGAGTACAACATCTTACACATGCACTTATAGACGACAGTAGTATATTAATCCCTGTAGATGATTTCATTTGACATTACATACAGAGTGGCAAGGTGCAAACATGCATGACATGATTCACTAATGATTTAGTTAATTAGGTTCACTTGAGATTGTTCCTTGGTTTGTAATACAAAGTCATGGAAAGCATGTATACTAAACTAAATCTAATCTACTTTTACTTCTAACAAGGATGGAGGGATTGTTTAAATGAAGAAGGATTGATCCATCACCAATATGGACTGGTGCCTACTCCATTGGAAAGAGATACATCCAGTAAAATATCAATAGAACTAGATATGTATTTACATACAAATCAAATATTACATCCTACAGAATGGACATACTTATTAATCCATTTTAAAATTGGAATAATCTATATGCAACAAAGGAATGACCATTATGAAGCATGTGTAATGCGTTAGATGCTGTCACACATACATCAAACCTTCATTACATTTGTACCAGCAAATGTGGCAAGATGAAATACACAGTTGTGATTACAATATTTATTTGAATCATTACAAACTGCCATGGAGATATACCATTACATGTAGATTTGTTTTACAAAACCCTTCCTACGTTTCACGGGAGGTATTTCAACATTTGTAGACCGGACATTCAATGTTTGATGCCCTAGAACTAGCTCGAGGCACTTGCAGACTAGAAAACCAATCCTTTTGATGTAGAATAAACTTGTATTTATATCATTTGGTCTTTCGTGCAAAGCAATTACAAGGATCTTTTAAAGCTTTTTCATGATTACTGGGTGAAGTTGTAGCTGTGCATGTTGGACATGTGTGTATTAGACAATATGGCCCTAAAACAGACGGAAAACTTCTTTGCAAAGAACATAGTGATAGAACTCTTAAAAATGGCGTATATATATGAGTTGAAGGCAATGAAGGAGGCCATTAATTACATAATAGAAAATGATCTGAAAAATGAATCATTCTACATTTATGATGATAAAGAGATAAGAGCAACATCCATGGGCTAAAGAATTGCTATACTTTGTGTGGGTGGTTAACAAACTCAAATACGAAAACAGAAATAAAAATATGGTTATATGAAATGGAGGATATGTCACGGTTCACCAATGTATATTTTTTTGTGTATATGTATAAATATAGACAGCCGTACCCATACCTGGGATTTTTTTTTTTGTAGTGGCAATTCTGTACACATACTGGCAACTTAGGTTTAGGAATATTTCTTCTTTCACTTGATGTTTTTTCTAATTTGTAATTCCCATTCATCCAATCTGTGTTTTTGGATCCCAATTTGGTTTGTTACCAAACCTTTGCTGGTTTGGAAATCAATGATGTTTTTGACTATATTCATTTTCTTCTCAAAATTTATTTTTAACCAAATTGTTTTTTTCTTTTTGGATGATTGACTGGTCCAAGTGTTCTTGTTTTTAACTTCGATGGGTGTAGATTGTGAGTTCCGAATCCTTCTTAGTAGTTGTATGTCTCTTCTATCTTTTTCTCTAGGTCTGCTTGTGATATGTCAAGCTGTCATGTCTGTGTAGATAATTTGTTTATTTCAGTATCTGAAACACCTAGTTGGTTGATATCAATGTCCAGTAGGGTGTCTTTTTTCCTTCATATCCTAACAGATCTGATGTTGCTTTTTGGTTATCCTCTTTGTGGTGTATTGTAGCTTCATTGATACTCAAAACTGCAACTCATAAAATGTGACATAGAATTCCATTATGCTATTATGTCAGGTTCTCCAATAATAGCATGCTTACAACCTTTGTGTTCTTATAAGTTATGAAGAGAAATAAAGCAACAGCAATGCGACAGTGATAGATAACTGCAGTGATCAATCATCTATAACTATAAGTGCATATATTTGATAGCAATAGAATGATGTTATCTAACTAGTGTTGAAAAACTCTGTGAGTACTCGCATGCCAAATGTGGCGGCGAGTTACTTGCCCAAAAACTCATTGCTGAGATTTCCTAAAACTTGCAGCGATTTTTACTCAAAAAATCGAAAAACCGCGTGTTATTTGGTGCAAAACTTGTCAAAAACCCATCCAAATTTGTTATAATTTCGACTTTATTGCAGACACGATTTTTTCTTAGGGTTTGCTTTCATTTCGGGACGTGAATATGCAGCTTGGAGTTGGCAAATAAGGGCATTAGGTGCACGCGACATAATCTGTCCTATCTTCCTGTAACATGAGTGGTTTCGATGGCGGCCTGACCCAAAATAAACGTTTTCATGGCGGCCTAACTTCTTCATATGGTGGTTTCGACTACTATTGGAACATGTGGGAGGAAGGAGCGTGAGCAATGCTTGAATAACATCCAAAGTTTCAGTATTAAATTTTTAATAAATTTCATTTAATTCAATTTAGCTTTTAAAATTTAATTTAATATATTTTAGTAATCAAGATTTCTGGATAAAATTGTGTGCAAATTTTTCTTCATCAACGTTTCGGATCATACTCCATGATCCATCATGAGGATGATTAGCAGATAGTGGAAACAAAATGTTATTAATTAATTTATTTTGTTTAACAATATATATTATTAACTTATTTATTTGGTATTAATTTTAATTTATAAATATTAGTTTTTTATTTTTATTTTTAGATTGCAGGAATCGGTTGGGTATCCGTCCCCCTATAAACTGCAGTGCGCCTGGTAAACTTTTTTCACGTGACCGATGATGCTGGCGCGACACGGCGCGACACGCCCTCCGGTACCACGGGGATGGTGGGGAGACTAGACCTCGTGACCTCTTGCCTGCAAATAAATATTAGTTTATTTATTTTAATATGTTTCATTTAATTTAATTTAGCTTTTAAAATTTACTTTAGCTTTTAGCTTTTAAAATTTATTTTATTTTATTATTTTTAAAAATATATATTATTAACTTTTAGTTATTAATTTTTAGCTTATTTATTTGGTATTAATTTTAATTTATAAAATTTAATTAATTAATTTTGATGTGTAAATATAGATTAAGGCATTCATGTCTATTATATTAAATCATAAAAAGATATATACCCAAATTCAATATATATGTGTTTTTGAAGAATATTTAAAAAAATTATGTATTTTCAAATGTTCGATAAATTTGCCAAGTTATTGCCAAGTTTTTCCCGTGTTTTTGCCGAGTCCCGAGTTTTTAAATTTTTTTGGGTTCGCCGAGTTATTGCCGAGTCCAAGTTTTTAAATTTTTTGGGTTCGCCGAGTTTTTGCCGAGTCCCGAGTTTTTAAATTTTTTTTGGTTCGCCGAGTTATTGCCGAGTCCGAGTTTTTAAATTTTTTGGGTTCGCCGAGTTATTGCCGAGTCTGAGTTTTACAACTATGATCATAACTTCCAATGAGTGTACAGAAATTAGTGAAAGGTTATCATCATAGATGCAACCTTGATGGTGCCTTTTCAAAATGATAATTGACTTAATAACTTAATTTAAAAGATATTTCAACAGCAATATGACAGTGTTAGAAAACTGCATTGATCCGACATCTATGAATGCATATAATTGATAGCAATAGAATGATGGTATCATAACTTCCAACGAGTGTACAGAAATTAGTCAAAGATTATTGTCATAGGTGCAACCATTGATGATGCCATTTCAAAATGATAATTGACTTAATAACTTAATTTATTTAAAAGATATTTCAACAGCTTAATCAATTGTAGTTTATTTGGAGCTAATTATATATTAAAATTTTAAATGCAGACTGCATGCAAGTACTCTCAGAGCTGCTCAATTTTCAGCTTCCAGAAGGATGCTCTTGTTGCCAAAATGCTTTAAAATGCTTTTTGCAATCCTTAGGACAAAATGCTAGAGCATTATCACTTGGAAATGTGTGGGTAGAGGTATGGGGACAAGTGACAACATTTCAAATCAATGTACATGAGTAAAAGAATAAGAGTGAGTATAAAATATGTAAACATAGTCACCAGAAGGAGTGGTTGCAAGGTTGGTATCCTTATCATTCTGGAGTTTCGTGGGGACTATGCCTAGAGCTTTGCTACATGACACAAATTCAAGCAGTTCAAATAGACAACCCTAAAGTTACACAATGAAAGGACAAGAAGAAAGGAAGAACAATGAAGAATTAGGAAAACTCACTCAATATATTATTGCAGAAGAAATGACATCCTATGGGCCACCCCAAAATTGATGGAATCCAATTAACCTATGCTATCCAGCCCAATAAGAATAATCAGCTTACTTCCTAAGACTCTCTGTGGTACATAAGGGAGTATTTAGCCAGGAGAAAAGGTCTTCTTGTTTTCTCATATGCATTCATTGTTGAATTGGAAAATACTATAGATATTCTGCACAAGTTCTGTCTCTTTATCCACTTTACAAAAGTTCTGTTTGAAAGTTTCTCACCTTGCTTCTGCTCTGGTTAAATTAGATCCTGTTTTACATTCTTCGATCTTTGAACAAATTTGGTGGCAGGGACACAAATTGTGTAAATGAGTTTCAAGGGATACACAAAAAATCTATTGTTTCTAAGGTTGTCATGATCCAAATTGCTGGCTGCATAAATTCAACATTGAAGTCCACATAAAACAATTGAATAGCCATTGTGTATAAAGGAGATGTCCAATGAAATATTTTTACAAACTGGAGCCCTAGCATGGCCAATTTCAAGAAACCAAATGCTTTGTTTAGCTAGAATTCAAGTGTCAGAAAGTAATTAGCTGGAACATGAGTAGCATCTATATATCATATGAATACTATAGAACTCCCACTTTTGCCAGATCAATACCTATCTTTAAGCAGCAGTGGTTGAAGTATCCTAGCATATAACATTTGCTTTAAAATCTAAAACTTCACAGGATTCTAGTTATATTTCTTAAAAATTAAACATGAGGGTCAAACTTGTAAAAGTTCTCTGTTTACCTAGCATGCAAGCTTTCATGGGATGTGTCTTTATCCTGTCATCTGTAGATTTTCAATATTTGGTCCTTGAGACTGGATTGATGAAAGGCTTCGTCAAAAAATAAACTTCAATGCTTTCTTTCCCAGATTTTTTATGCTTTTTAATACATTTAATATTTAATTCCTTTGTTGTGCTTATCCCAAACTTGACCTTGTTGTGAGTTGAAGCTTGTGATTTGATAGTTTAGAGATTGGGGGAAGGAGGGTAGTGGCTCAAATGATCTCAAAGTCCCTTTTTCCATAACTAAATAGTGGAATGGTCTTATCTATTTTAGCCTGAGATTCTGTGATGTTTCCAAGGTGTGTGTCTGCTTGTTAGTTTAGGAGTGTTATTGATGCAGGTTATCATGAAGGCATAGTAAGCTGGTCAAATTGTTTATTTTGACTTCAGAAGCTTTTGAGTTGTGAGCATGAACTTTGTCATGTTGATGCTAACAGTCTTTGTTGAGGATACCTTTATAAAGCATTTACAACTTGATATAGAGTAATTATTAGATGCTAATTTTATTTGCTTATAAATATCAATTCTATATCTATTGTAACATCGAATACACCATACATGCAACTGAGAACATCTGTTTTTATTCTGCATAGATATTTACATCCTTCTGCTCATTGCTAAAGATTTGGCATTTTTAGGAATTGATTGGAATATGGCATTCCTTATTGCATGTCAATTATTGCAATTTATAGCCTCAAAGGATTGTAATGATTGACCTCCTCGAATATACAAGGATATATTTCACACTCTCATTTGTTTTATTTGATCTTCTATTTTTTATGCCTAACATTGTCAACATTTATTCTGTACATTCTTAAATAGGTGAACACATGTAGGAATATACAGTTTCTCTTCATCATCTCTTGACCAAAGCACTTGTCCTTGCTGATATATACAGTTACTACTGTCTTAAAGAATTAGATATTTTCGAAGAGTGTTTTGATATTTTTCACAGGTCCTTATTTCATGTTCAGGTCAGAGTTTGCTGGATACATCATTTTTCCCTCAACAAAGTTTATTTTATCCGGCGTGTCAAGGGGCAATAGCCAAGTATTCTACTTCCTCGTTAGGTATATCACCAGAAGAATATGCAAAGAGAAACTATGCAAATAATATTTCAGAGTACAATACAGTTCTTGGATCTCTTACTGTGCAGAGAAGGTATAAGCTACAGTAAGCTTTAGTATTGGGTACTATATATTGTGTGTTAAATAGCCCTGTAGCATGTTTGATTTTTCCCATAATTGATGTTCTCTTTGATTAAGGTCATAGTATTTCCACTAAGGATTCATTGGTGTGGGAAGGGTTCAGATATTTCTTGTTGCGGGATGTCTATGATGACATGCAATTGGATGGAGTCCAGCCAATTCGAGACACTTTTCACACATTGATTGTAGGGGCAATGAAGGGAGCACGACTACAAGATTGTCTTTACTTTATGGATGAAATGAAATCCATGGGCGTGGCTCCAGATGTAAGTTTTGTATTTCTGCAAGTTATGGTTGTTGCTCCTAATGTTATGTGTAGGATGAAATGACATCAATATTTGCAGGAAACTTGTCACAAGGAAGGAATATATTTTTTTTGTATTCAAATTGAATTAATAGAATTATATGAAACGTTCATTTAGTTTAAAATGCTTCTGACTCAAAAATCAAGGTTTCATCATATTGCCAAGGCCTTCCCAATAGCACATGGCAGACATCCATTGGTATTACGTCACAAAGAACTTTATCTTTTTAGCTTCCAATCTGAAAATCTACCCAACATTGTTTATTGACTAACAGTTGTTGTCCTTTATTGAGCCATGAAACCTTATATGGAGTTTGATATGGAATTCTTTTGTAACATGCCCATTGTTCTACATAGTAATTTCCCTAAGTTTTAACCTCAAGCAAAAAGATCATGCATCATAGTCAAAACGAGCAATAAAATTTTTCTTTTCAAAACTATAAAGATAGCATGCACATTTGAAATAAATATTCTTTCCAAACTTTCCATTGCATTGTACCAAAGTATTACAACTTTTGAAGTATTGATTACATAGTACATGATAACATGATATCATTTCTCTTTTACAATCTTTCCATCATAATGGATACAAATACACTAACATGGCTCCGCAGAGTTCACTGGCAATAGATATGAATAGTCCTGGAAATCTCCATCCAAATCTTGGTCGCTTATTGATGAGGAGAAGCATCACTCAAGCGCTTTTCCGCCAACCTTGGACTAACTGCCGTCCCCCGCACAACTATCAAACTGATAGATGGCCCTACCCTTCGATGAAGAGATTGGTTTGGTAACTTCATAATAAAATTTGACCTTTTCTGAGCTTGGTGTTGTGTCTACATATCTAGATCTGTCACACAGTGGCAACAACCTACACATATGACTTTCCCACACTAGTATGTAAACCTGGATCACAGTGACTGACAGTGTAAACAGCGGCAACTTACACTACTTTAGCCAAAGTATTTTATTCCCTCATAACAAGTGGACGTTATATATTTCACCCACCTTCCTAGTTTGATTTATATTGACCATTCATAATCTATGCATAGGCTATCATACCCTTCATTGGATTATCCTAACCCCAGGAATAACCTATTACCTCTATGTTTAACTAACACATCGACGAAGTATCCAAAGTAACTCTAAGAATCAACTAGTTTAACCATTAGCTACGTAAGCTATATCCCTAACATAGTATTTACTACCCACTATGTCCACCTATTCCTTAATATGGAATATGTACAAACACATCAAGCAAAATAGATCTTAATACAAAATAAAAAATAAGTGTCCTTTCACTTTCATAAAAAAATCAAATAACCTTTCCCTAATAAGCAAAAGAACTTTCTTCCAAAACAAATTTAAACACTAACACACAATCTTTTCAAATTCATAAAATAAAGTATAAAAGAGTACGAATCAGCATGCCTGTTTATGTAATGCTCCAATTGATCAATTCGGATTCCCAACACAGTCTTCCCCAACTCAATAAGCAACTCCCAATTAGCTTTCCCCAACTTTACCAAAGACTCCCTCTCAAAGACTTCTCTCAAATTCTCTCAAAATAACTCACTCACCACTCAAGAAACCAGAACACAATAACTTCGAAAATTCACAGCAAGAATGTAGAAATATGATGCGTCCAAATGAGGTAGATAGCTCCTCTATTTATACACAAAAATCAGCAACTAAAGGCTAAAAACAGGGCATGAGGATTGACACTTCTTAGCTCAAATGATTTGACTCAGCAAGGTAAACAAAAGGTGGCAACTAAAATTGATGCATAGTGAACACATACATAGCCATGGTGAATGAGTCACACTTCTCAATGAACAACAAGAAAGATAATAAAAAATGTAAAGTATTTGCCTCCTACAGGTCGACTTACTTGGCACAGTTGAGTGCTTGACTATTTCTGTATTTTGCGAAATGCTTCACATTTTGGAAATTCATAATGAGAAATAAAATTATATTCGGTTCATGCTTTTATCAGTTGGTGCCACATTTTATTAACTACGCCATATTATATGGCTCGATGTTCATTGTTTGACTTGGTCGACACTCATTCTGTGCATGATCATTACTGTTGTTTTGCTTTGACAAAGTCTTGGCAGCCAAGTTTACACATTGGAAAGTAATGGTAACATAAGCGCTTATACTTAGTGCTGTCCATATTACATTACAACACTTTTAAATGTTTAAAGCACCATTCAAATATATATTCATGCTCCATTGAAATATGCTGCGCACTATTCTTAGCATAAGCTAAGTTTAAAATGCTATGTGCTATATGATAATTCAGTGCTTAGAGAAAATATTACTTTTTATATATATATACTCGGATACTATATATATAAATCATACCTTAATATTTAAGCACATATTAACACAACCATATCGATTGACATATATACATGGTATATATATATGTCATTTTGTTTGATCGATATTCCCATGCATATGGGTAATCTGTCCATGAGCATGCGTAGATAAGTCTATCTTTGTATACTCATGTGCGTAATTACTCATGTGTATGAGTTTATCGTTGACACATACATATATACATATATATACATTTTATGTATATACATCCTATTGATTAAATAGAAACACATAAAGAAGAACTCACTCATCACAAAGAGACTCAACATCGTAAACCTCTAAACAAGAACATTCACAAATAAACCACAAGCAAGACTAAAGATAACTTACTATTTCCCACTATTATCCCAACTTGACCAAACTAGAAGTGTGTGTGTGTGAAAGCTCAATTTAGGTCTTGTTGATGCGTGTTTTGTGACACACACAAACACACTAGAATAAAGTGTCCGGAGATGCTCTGTCCTCTTTTGATAAAAATCACCTTTCGTGCTAAGATTGCGAGATAGGTCACAAGGTAATTCCAATGTTCCAAAGTTGGGGGCGGATAGGCTCTGTGGTAGTATGAGGTTTGCTGGTAACCCAAGGGGGCATAGTACTTCAGTAAGTCATTTTGAAAGCAAGGGGTTGAATGCAGTGTTGTATCTTTTTTTTTTGGGTTTTTTGATTTTGGAGATAAAAAAAAAATGAAAAAGGAAAGGGGTGAGAAATCTTATGCTAATCCTAAGGAACTAGGAGACGGTAAAGATCAAATGCAACTTAAAGGAAACCATGCTTTGCTTCGTCTCGAAAAACGACAACTACACGAAAGCAGGTGCAATCTTCTGGGATTTATGCTTGAGATTTTTCACTATAAATAACACCATCAATTCGAACAATATTATTTAAAGTAAACGTTTTAAAAGCATTTATATCAAGAGCTCAGTCTAACTTTGCACATCAAATGAAAAGCATCCATTTGAAAAAAGTATGAGCTAAGTTACTTTCAATTCTCACCATCAATCTTTCGCTCCACTAACAAATAAATTTTAATCTATAACAATCCTACGAGAAAAAACAAATATGCAACCATGCACCCATTTGACAATAAAGGTTTCAAAGCAACTCATGCAATTATGAATTTTATTATCACAATGGTTTTCGCAACAATTTCATACAACTCTTTTCTTACTTCTAAATAAAAAAAACTAAATCTAACTCAAAAAATCTAATCTCTAATCCTCTTATAACAATTCTTCTGATTTCTTCCGATCGTTTGAAATGAAAAAGAAAGGGTACTTATAGAATTCCCCGATACAATGAATGGCCGAGATTGAAACAAAATCAAGGGCCCAGATTCAGACAAGAAAACCCTAATTAGGGTTGCCAAAACATCGATCAGTTAACTGACAGATGAGTCACCCACTGGCAGTTGTATCCCTATCCACTCATGCAATGCTTCGTTCGATGAACCTAGACACAATGGCGTCAATCTCCTCAATGGTAATGTCTGGCAAGGTGCTGACATTGTATTCCAGCAGGTCCAAACTGTCCGCACAATCGGCAATTCGTGCTGCAAGAAGGTACTACGGATGGTCAAGAGGTCAAATGCCTTAGTCAGATTTTCGCCCAAAATTGGCATGATGGAGAAAATATTTTGCACTTCCCTTTGCATATTATCCAGCCACAAGTCATTTTCTCGAACAATATCCTTGTTCAATATATCTGCAGCCATATGAAAGATGCCATTTTGGATGCTCTTTATTTGCTCATCGACCTTGATACTTTTTGCCTTAACCTTCTCAAGCACTTCCCTACTGGAGACCAATGCGCAATACCAGTTGCTGAAGTCGTAAGCCGCCCCAGCTGCAATAATCCTCTCGTCAATCAGCCTTTGCTTAGGAATTTTCCTTATATCACGGAGGCAAGGAATGATTCTGTCTTGCAAGTCCTGCAATCTGTCCCATGCCTCAGTCAAATTTGCAATCCTTGTGAGCAGGGAAGAAGTTTGCCCATGAGCATGCACTAACTTCTCCACAAATGCCATTACTTCTCCCTCTTTTCTTGCCATCCATTCTTGTGTTTCCCTGGCAGTAGTTAGTTCTTTCTCAAGACTTTCTACCGGTTCTTGTGATGCGTTTGGGAGTAGAGGGTTTGATTGGTTGCCTTGGTTGAGTGGCCTTGTCAAATGCCGGATATACTCCTTCAGGCGCTCAACCTCCATCTTATATTCCCTTTTCTTCTGAGTCTCCTTTTCTAATCTGGACTTAATGGTGGAAACGGAATTGTCCAGATCTTCTACTTCTTGCCCTTTGGTAGATGGACCAATATCAATTACAGTAATGGCATAATCGGCAGGAGTAATTTCATCCTGCGGTTTCTCAACTGTCGGGACTGCAATTTGCACTGTGCGGTTACCAGTCTCATCTCTTTGAATAGTAGAGAATTTCCTGGCAGGTTTTTTTCGTATTTACTTGCTCCAACCTTGCCAAGAAATCGTCAATATCATCTGCTTCTAGTGCTGCAACTGGTACCTTAACCTTAATTCTTTCCTTAAGCCAGTCTGGTAATGTAGGCTGCTCGACTCCATCGTCTTTGCAGTCCGGAATATCCTGAATCACTTGGATTTCTTGTCTTGGTGGGTCCTCATGAATCCCTCGTAGGGCTGAAATCATCCCTTCTTGGAAGTCGCCTTCCCTGTCATTCAAGTCCTCATCTGATTCACAAATCTCTGTGCCAGTTGGAGAATGGTGAAAGTCATGCTCAATCTGCATAGGCTCCATGTTTCCTTCAAGCACTGGTGAAGGAATTCTTATATTTCCCCATGATTCCTCTTCCATAATCAGTAGCTGCTTGATATTCCCAGATGCGGCTGAGTGAAGGGCCTTAGGCTTCTTCAGGATCGGCTTCTCGCTTGTTGCCACTTCTTTACCTTTCCTCTTCTTCTGATTGGTAGGCTCATTCCGTTCATCTCCCTGAGAAGCGCCAACATTTGAAGAACAAGATTCAGCTTCGCCCATTAAATCGTAGGTAAATGGCACACCTTGTTGCTTCAATGTCTGTACCCGTTGATCTACCCACCACTGTGAGTACTTGACCACTGGTCTCATAAGAGTTGTCAAATCACTTAACTCAGGCTCTGACCATTTGACAGGAGGGAGCGGCAATCCTTCATCATATCCTGGCTGTATGTACATTTCATCGTCATCTAGCTGGTCAGGCACACGGAAAAGTTCTGTTGCCCTAACCATGCTCAAGGATAACCTTGACCAAAGTCTTCTCCTTACTTCATACTCGTCAGCAGCATTTGCCCAAAAGTCTTCAAGGTCAACTCTGTGCCTGTATTTCCTTCCGTTTACCATTCCCATATGATTGAGTGGATCAAAATCCCCTCTGGACTTGTACGAGGTGAATGGATATAACTGTATTTCTATCCTGGCACTGTCTGCTGCCTGCGATGACGGACAGGATTCTACCATGTCTCCTATGAACAAGGGAAACGTGACAGCTGCTTTCTGCTTCAGTCTCTGGATACTCTGGAATGTTTCCAGCTGCCTGATTACTTCTAGTAAAATCATCTTGTCAGTAGGATAGATTGGCAACCTGTAAGGAGATTCCGTGAATCCCTGTATTCGGATATACATAAATCTTGGAAACTGGATGAACCAGGATCCGTATTTACTGATTAAACTTTTTGCTTCAGGTGTAAGTCTTTGATGCGTTCCTCCCTGCAGCACCCGAGTGATGTACATGAGAAAAGCGTTATGTGCCCTGCGCCAATGTGACCTCTCACTCAACTGCAATTGAGGATAGCAGTTGTAAACTTTGAGCTCTCCTTCGTTGTTGCCGACTACACCTTTGCAGATTAGACTGGCATACTGGTAGGTGCGAGCGAGTGAATACACAATGTAAGAACCCATATGAAAGGATTCAGTTTTCTCCAGGTTGACCAATTGTTCATGAATACTATCACCGATCATCCTTGACCAGTTGATCATTTTTGTCCCAGCAGATACTTCATCAATGAAGTAATACATCCAACTTTCAAAAGGCGCTCCTTGAGGACTGCCTACCAGTCTATTCAGCAACAAGACTATGTCTCCGTATTCTTCCTTAAAAAATGGCCTGAGTAATTTCTTGGGCAATCTCTTGGATGAGCATCTAGGTTTTTCGAGCCAGTTCTTGTTCATGTTGGCCATGCAAAGAGTTTGTTTATCTTCGTACAATTTATGCGCATCCTCCTTCGACCGGTAGTACGTTCGGTGGTAAGCCGGAATGCCAAATGTTTCCTGTATAGCCAACTCGCCTAAGTATGCCAATACTCTGCCATCAGGCGCCTCAATTTGTCTTTCTTCAACATTATAGTGCAAGGCGCATTCTACCATCAACTCCGGACACTCGACTGCTAGCGGAAATCCTGCAGCTTGAACTATACCATTTCGCATCATCTTTTGCGCAATTGGAGTTGGCATGCGTGTGTCACTTCCGTACATTCTTTTCCGAAATTCCTCTAAGTCCACATGGCCGAGATCAATATCAGCAACATTCTTCCATTTGGAGATAATTTTAGACTCTGGCTGCGCACCTTTACTTGCAAACTTCATTTTCTTCTTTGATGATTCTCCGGCGCTCAGCATAAATCTGCAAATGAAAAATTTAACAATCAGAAATTATTTACGCATAAATATATTCCAGCAAACTCGATGAGTTAATTCAAGAAAACAACCGTTGCTGGAAATGAAAGAATTAAATCGCTTGCAAAGAGAAAACTTTGTCGAAAATAGAGGAAGTAAAGTCTGCCTGTCAATGAAAACTGTGTTGCTGCTGAAGTAAATTCGCACTTTCAGCCTTTTACTTCGCAAAAAATATAAAACTTCACAAACTTCTCTGCCTTAACAAATTTTCTCAACTTCGCTTTCGAAAGAATGAATGAAAATGAAATGCAAAGCCAATTTAAGGCTGAGAAAATCGACCCATTTAGCAAAAATTAATTGTTTCCAATTAATTCAATTTGAACTCGGCTGGCGAACGGCAATTTCCATCTTCAGCATAAGTCATTAAAGAAAGTTTCTAATTTTGTCACCAATTGAGTGAAATTCTTTTTCCTTCTTTCTTTTCTTAGCAATTTGCCTAGAGAAATTCGAATTTTCTCATTAAATGGGTTTTGGAAAATAAAATATTAAAATAATATTTTATGTGTTGTTTCCAACCCGTTCGTTAAAATAATTAAATAATAATATTTAATTATTTTTTCATCCAAAGGCAAATTTCGAATTTAAAATTTCCCTGTGCCTCTGCGAATTTTAATCTTGCCAGGAGATTTTTTTTTACTTCAGGCGAATTTCACCTTTGCCAGACATATAATTTGATTTTTCAATTAAATTTCCAATTGTCTGGACTTAGGCAAATTTTTAAATCTTTTGATTTTTTCTAGGCAAACAATTAAATCTTTGCTCATCCAAGTGATTTTCATGACACACATGGCCTAGGCGTGTTTGCCTTGTGCAATTTTTTCATTTTACCATGCTTGGGTGGACTTGCACTAGCAATTGCCATTAAATTTTAGCAAATGGCGAATTTTCCTTTGTAATTTCACCACCTCCAAACATCCTGGAGCGAAACTCTTTGCATTTCACCCCTTTCCAACCTTCTTGGAGCGGACTTCATGTGTCTTTTGCAATTTTTCACCTTGGGCGGACTTTGACTTGCATTTGCAATTCTCTCTTGCACATGCTGGGCGGACTTTGAGTGTTTTTTGCATTTTGCACATGGCATGGGCGGGCTTTGTTTGCCTTTTGCACTTTGCATTGTTGGGCGGACTTGCCAACTTTCTTACCATCTACCTTGGGGCGGACTTTGACTTGCATTTGCCACCTCCCAACTTCTTGGAGCGGACTTGCCAACTCTCTTGCATGTTTGCCTTGGGGCGGACTTCAACTTCCTTTTGCAATTTTTCCTTGCAAGTGTTGGGCGGACTTCACTATCTTCTTGCAAGTGTTTGGCGGACTTCCTCTTCTTTTTGCAATTTTCACTTTGCATATGCTAGGCGGACTTCATCATTTCCTTGCAAGTGCTTGGGCGGACTTCCCATTCTTTGCAGTTTGGGCGGACTTCTTTGCACTTTGCAATTTTCTCTTCTTCATGCATGTCCATGCCTTAGGCGAAATTTTCAGATTTTCAAATTTTATACCCATTTTTCTCTTGCAACCTTCTGAAGTTGATGTTTACGAAGCCATGACCTGCATACTTTCCCGAAATAGAAACTTTCTAAAAATAGAAATTTTCCAAAAATAGAAACTTTCTAAAAATAATCCCTAAAAAATAGGGATCCCAGAATGTGCTAAAAATGCCAAAAAAAAGTCCCTAAAATTTAGGAAGTGTCAGAATTGACTAAACGGATAGTCGATCTTCGTCCACAAGGCCTTCTAAGCGCCTTGGCAACGTTCTATCATTGATTTGGGTTCACAGTCATTTCTTGACTCGGATGACCCTCAAAATTTCAATTTTAAGTACCCCACCCAAAAGACCAAAACTCAGAAGCAAAACCACCTGAGGAAAAACCACTAGGGTCCCCATTTGCAATGGGGCGATGTGTGAAAAGGTCACAATAGGTCAGTAGCTCCAAGCAATTTTCTCATGGTGGTTTTTCCCTTCTAGGGTTTTCCACATAAGTCTGGTGTTATGGTTGTTTGCATGTGCTTTTGAATTGCATTTGATACTTAAATCTGTTTAAGGCAGTAAGAAGTTTTGGTTGATAAAGTTGAATTGTATAAAATTGAGGGATATACTAATTCGCTCCCCCCTCTCAGTATATCATTGTTTTCTAACATGACCATCAAGACTTGTCTTTTCATTTTATTTGCAATAGTTTTGCATCAAGTTCATTGAATTTACAAGGAATAATTGGCTGATAGTTTGTATTATCAGCTAGGGTTTGTCTTTTACAATTTTTTTTTTAGATTCACAGGGTTTTTGAATTAACTTCCAAAGTCCTTTGTCTAAATGCTAATTAACCCTTTGGGATTAGATTAGCTTTGTGCTGTTGGATATGACAACAATAAATTAGAAAGAAATCAGATTTTATCTTTGGAAAAGATAAAGGAAATAAAGAAAGCAAAATCTTATCTTTGAAAAAGATTAAAGATTTTAAAACATAAAAACAAAACAATAAAACAAACAAATAAAAACAAAGCTGGTCTTTTATATGTTTGGCACAGGTTGAAGATATTAAATACATCTTGTTGCATTGAAGGCAAAACTATTTTTCATTATTGTAATGAATTGTAATTGAAGAGCAGCAATTGTGCGAAGGTTGTAATCAATTTCTCTCAGCAATAAGAATACCGACACATTGCCCCGTGGATGTTTTCTTGGCATAATGTCAAGGTTTTACCACATAAATTTGTGTCTTGTCTATTATTCTATTATTCCATTTAATTTTCTTCTATATTTCTTTGCAACTAATTTGTACTGCAATACTTTAAGTTTGTGGGTTTTACGTTTCCGTTTACACAAGTGGTATCAGAGCAATTATTTTGCAGTATTTGTGTTAGGATTTGGTGTTTGTTTTGTAGCATCAAATGGCAAAGGTTTCAAATGCAAGGTTCGAGGTGGATAAATTCAATGGAAAGAATAATTTTGAGGTATGGAAGCTCAAGATGTGTGATTTGTTGGTGCAACAAGGATTGCACAAAGCGTCAGTAGGAAAGTCAAAAAAATCTACAAATATGATTGATGAGGATTGGGAGGATCTTGATACGAGAGCTCTTACTACAATTTGGTTGTGTTTAGTAGATGATGTTCTTTTCAATATTTTTGGAGAGGAAACAACTGCAGGCTTATGGAGTAAAATGGAGAGTCTTTATATGACAAAATCCTTGACAAATCGGATCTACTTGAAAAGGTAGCTATATAGTTTGCGAATGAAAGAAGGTATAAAAATTGTTGATCGTTTAAATATTTTCAATACTCTTATATGTCAATTAGCTAGTATGGGTGTAAAAGTCGAAGATGAAGACAAGGCAGTTACGTTATTGTGTTCATTGCTCGAATCCTAGAATTACTTGGTCAGTTCTATTAGCTTTAGCACAACTAACACCCTTGAATTTGATTCTGTTGTGGGAGCTTTGTTGTCTGAAGAGGTGCGGAGAAAATCTAACACAAAAACCTCCACATCAGAAGCAATGGTGGTTAGGGGTTGATCCACAGAAAAAGGGGAAGATTCGAGAGGTGCTTCCAAATCTAAGTCAAAAGGAAAAAGGGTAAGGGAAAATGTTGGTACTGCAATAAATCAGGGCATCTCAAGAAAGATTGTTGGAAGAGGAAAGAAGACAATGATGACTCCAAAAGGGAAGCGAATCCGGTTGAGATAAGTTCAGGTACGGTTGATGAAGTTTTATCTGTTTGTAATTCCTTATAGTATCATGAAGAATGGTTATTAGATTTTGGTGCTTCTAATCACATGTGTTCACATAAGAATTGGTTTTCTTCTTACCAAGCAATTGATGGCGGTGTTGTTCTTATGGGAAATAATGTTTCTTGTAAGATTGTTGGGATTGGGAGTATTAAGATTAAAATGTTTGATGGTATTGTGAGGACATTAACCTAGGTAAGACATGTACCGGAACTCAAAAAGTATTTAATTTCCTTGGGAGTTTTGGATTTTGGAGGTTATAAATTTACAAGTCAAGGTGGATCAATGAAAGTGTCCAAGGGCATTTTGGTGGTCATGAAGGCCACAAATATTAGAAACCTTTACAAGCTAGAAGGGAGTACTATAATAAATGAAGTGGTAGTGGTATCTGAGGAAACAAGTGAATCTACTCTTTTATGGCATCAACGATTGGGTCATATGAGCGAGAAAGGGTTGAAGGTACTGTTAAACCATAAGTTATTTCCAAATTTAAAATCTTTAAATTTGAATTTCTGCAAGCATTGTGTTTATGGGAAGCAATGTAGACAAAAGTTTAAAGCAAAGAGTTATACAAGTAAGGGTATTCTAGATTATATTCATTCAAATGGTTTTGGGCATTTTAAATTGGATCCCAAATCCAAAAAATATATATTTGTTGGTTATGGTGATGTAATTAAGGGATACACATTGTGGGATCCTACTATCCACAAAGTCATCATTGGCAGAGATGTATCTCCTCTCATAAAATCAAACATAGTAGAAGTTGAAAATCTACAAGAGTTAGATGTTAAAATAACATTTTTACATGGAGGTTTGGATGAGGAGATATATATGGAACAACCAAAAGTGTTTGTTCAAGATTGCAATAGGAAATTCGTTTGCAAACTCAAAAAGTCATTGTATGGCTTGAAGCAGTCTCCCAGGCAATGGTACAAGAAGTTTGATTCCTTCATGGTGAGCCAAAATTTTACAAGGAGTGAGTATGACCATTGTGTTTACTTTAAAAGTTTGAAAAATGGTTTATTCATTATCTTGGTATTATATGTTGACGATATGCTTGTAGCAGGCAAAAGCAGATCATTGGGTTAAAGGCTCAAATGGCTAGGAATTTTGATATGAAGGATCTGGGAGCAGCAAAACAAATTTTGGGCATGGAAATACACAGAGATAGGGAACATGTTAAGCATTGGTTATCACAGTAGAAGTATGTGGAGAAAATCCTCATAAGATTCGGTATGAATGTGAAACTAGTAAATATCCCTTTAGCTTCTCATTTTAAACTCTCTTCAAGTTTATGTCCTAGTAATAAAGATGAAAACAATTATATGTCTCGTGTACCTTATGCTAATGTAGTAGGAAGTTTAATGTATGCGATGGTATGCACAAGACCGGATATTTCACATGCAATTAGTGTTGTCAATAGATACATGGCAAATCTAGGTAAAGAGCATTGGGCAGCAGTGAAATGGGTACTTCAGTATCTTAGAGGCACAAGTGATTATTGTATCACCTTTGATGGTTGTAGTGGTTCAGTTTGTGGTTATGTTGATTTAGATTTTGTAGGTGATTTGGACAAAAGGAGATCTACATCAGGTTATGTCTTTACTCTTGCAGGAGGACTTATTTGTTGGATGTCAAAGCTTCAAGAAATGGTCGCTTTATCCACTACTGAGGCAGAGTATATGGCTGTCTCGCATGCATGCAAATAGGTAATTTGGTTGAAGGATCTTTTGGGTGAGTTTGGAAAAGTACAGGATAGGGTGATTGTATTTTGTGATAGTCAAAGTGCTATACATCTAATTAAAACTCTAGCCTATTACAGTAGTGTTGATGGTGTTTTCTGCACAACAACAACTCAGATAGAATATATAGTACCCTATCTCTCTTGAAAGGTCAATCTCTATTGAAAAAGAGATAACCCCAAGGTCTCTCGGTTGTCAGGTCATAGCTTGGAACAAAAAAACTCAGTGATAAATGTGAAAATGTTGGTAATCACAAGGGACCTTACAAAACAAATACTGGAAACCTTAAACCTATCAGATTTTGCAATATAATGATACTCAAATTCCTGGTTTAACCTCAGTTCAAAGAAATAACAAAAGATAAGGGTTTCAAAAATCCTAAGATTAATACTACTCCTAGAATCAACAATACTAATGATGAAATACTTGGAATAGACCAATCCCCCAAAACTAATTTCTGCTTAACCCAAGCTATACCTGCAATCTCACAGAAATAGTGCAATCTTCTAAGGAATTAAAGATTTTCAGATCATAGACATTCATTCAATTGAACCGGATGAATGCCCACAATTGAACTAAGCACATAAATATCCGGTACAGGTTGACCTTGCACAACAAACCCACAATCAAGAAGCTGCCCAAAGTATGAACCAGAGATTGCTACAACACTCCAAGCACTAAATCACAAGCACTATCAAATCATTTAACTCTAAATCTAAAATTCATTCAAATATTTCCAAGCAATTTTAAAGGTAGAACAAAAACCATGCAAGATTAATCAATCCAGAGAAGGCACCAATAATAGCACAATGTCTTCACTTACATTGAATCACCAGTAATAGCAACAATTTTGATATTCTGTGTTGCAACACTTGCTTGAAATATGACTAACTCCTAACTCTAACCTTCTGCTCTAATCTTCTAGTCTGCCTTCTATCTAATTCTAACAAACTAACCCACTATCTAATCCTAGGCATCTCAAGTAAACACCTTCATTATTTCTCTTATACAAGACAACTCCCTTCATCATGAAACTGTCACTCTTCAGATGTAAAGCTCTCCTTTGGACTGCATTAAGGTGTTCAGGACATTGTTAGTTCAACAGATAGTAGATAATTTCATCATACTAGTTCCGTGGAGACACTTCTTGGAGGTGATAATGCTGAGCCGTGAGGTCAGGAGTCAGGACCCATTTCAACCATTTTTTTTGTCAGTCCCTGCCCTCTCACCAATTTCATGGGCTGGATCTCAATATCATATTCCTACAATAGAGTTAACCCACTTGGCTCTGTGTTCTCCCAACTCATTCTGCATCAACAACAACTTGACTGCAGGATCGGGTACTATGGCAAAGACCTTATTTCTCAGTATATAGTGTCTAAACTTCTTCACAGTTCGAACCAGGGCATAGGGTTGCTTTTCCACATTAGGGTATCTCAGTTTTGCATCCTTTAAAGGAGCACTCATTGTTGATGAAAGGTAGCTTCGGTTAGATATAAATGTTGATTGCTGATTGCATCATCATCATTTATATATGATCAAAATTACTCTTCATATAAATATTTCTGGAAAATAAGTAATTCGAATTTATAAGCATGTATAAGATTCGAAATTATAAATGATGTTCAAATTCTGCGTTGAATAAAATCGGAACTCATATAATATATATCTGCCACGTATAAAGGTTATATGTGTGTTAGTTTAAATAACCGAATGCTAATCGGTTGTGCTTGGAGCCCGCGCGCCCAAAGGGACACGTCCCATGAGCGGACGTGTCTCCACTTGTGGAGACACGTCCTCTCATGAGACGCGTCTCTTGTGAGGCAGGTCTCCAACATATTTAAGGTGGTTCCCTCATTGATATGCAAACATCGAAAAATATAAATGTTCTGCAGTCAACACATTCAACATAAGAGATTTAAATCTGGAAATTTAGAATCTTGACTTAGAATTCTTACACAAAAATTTAGAATTAGTAATATCCTTAGATTTCTTAGGATCCAATTTGATAAAGATTTGATTACATTTACACTCATAAAAGCTATGGGATGTTCATCACCTTGATCAGACTTTTGAGTTAACATTCCAGCACAAGAGTGGTCGAAAGCAAACGAGTATATGTAAAAAGGCTTGGCATAATTCGGACTTACCAACACTGGAGCCTCAGTAATAGCTCGCTTGATTTTTGCAAATGCCTCCTTAGCTTCTGCGCTTCATTCAACTTTTGCCTCTTGTTTCAGCATAGCATTCAAGGGCTTCACTATCTCTGCAAATCCCGTGATAAACTTTCTGACAAAGTTAATTTTCCCAAAGAATGACTTCATTTCCTTTTTGCTTGGAGGAGGCTGAATCTTCAGTATAGCTTCCACTCGTTCCAGATCAATGGCAATACCTCGTTTTGAAATGATATGCCCTAACAGTTTTCCCTCAGTGACTCCAAAAATGCATTTCTTCGGATTAAGTGAGATGCCAAATTCTCTGCACCTTTGGAATACTTTGCATAAATCCGTTATGTGATCATCTCTTTTCTTAGAAAAACTTTCAAATCATTCATATAGATAATTATGCACTTACCAATAATGTCCTTGAAAGCAATATCCATTGCTCTCTGGAATGTAGCTCCAACATTGATCAACCCAAAGGGCATTCTTTTGTAGGCAAATGTCCTCCATTTTGTAGTAAAAGTAGTTTTGTGCCTATCCTCATATTGTACCATAACCTGGTTGTATCCATAGTACCCATCTAGAAAAAACATCATCTGAGATCCATTGACAATTTGAAGTATTTCATCCAGGGAAGGAACTGGATAGTTTTCCTTTTCTGATGCTTTGTTAAGGTTCTTGAAATCAACACACAGTCTGATTTCTCTATTTTTCTTCCTTACTGGAACCAAGTTTGCAACCCATGTAGAGTGTCATACTGGGAATATGATTCGTGCTGAAAGTAGCTTCTGCACCTCCCTCTGAATGATGGGTTCTAACAAGGCATTAATTGGCCTCTGTCTTTGCATGAATGGTTTAACATTTGACTTCAAGGGAATGGTGTGTGTAATGATCGAAGTATCATATGTCTTTAAGTCCTCATAACTCCAAGCTATCACTTCTTGATACGTGTGTAATGCATCAATAATTCCCCTCCTTTCCTCTGGAGCGCACTCTTTGCCTATAAAAACATTTTTCACACCATCCTGGGTCCCCATATTGTATGTTTCACATTGTCTGTTGAGGGACTCCCTTTTCACTTGCTGTTCTTGGTCTTTTATCTTATCCAAATGAAAGATTCTCTCCAATTGCACCATAGCTCTTGGGATGGTATTAGTCTTCAGGTTAATGACCCCTTCTAGGTCCATTTCAGCCTCTTGAGGTTCTGCCTCATCAATCACTTGAGAAGCAAACACATCACAGCTAGTGATGAAATCAAGAATATGTTTGTCATCTTCAAACACCTGGAAATTGGTTACATTGTCAGGTATTGGGGGTACTGGAGTGAGCTCTACAGTGAACTTCTTCAAACCTGAAAGCGATAAGGGCTGCAATGTACTAGTTGCTTGTGCCAGAGAATTTGCAGTTTGATTTTTACTTTGAGGGATCAACTGGATGTTGAAGGCATCAAATCCTTCAATGAGATCCCATACTCTGTGCCTGTAGTTGGTCATTCTTCTATCACGGCACGAGTATTGTTTCCTTACTTGTTTAACTACCAGTTCAAAATCTCCAAACACTTGCAAGATCCGGACTTTCTTTCTCATTGCCATTAATAAACCATGGACCAAAGACTCATACTCAGCTACATTATTAGTGCATTGGAACTGGAGTCTATGAGCAGCAAAATAAGTTTTACCTTCAAGGCTGATCAGTTCAAATCCCACTCCAACACCCTGCTTTGATTTGGATCCATCAAATATCAATGTCCAGCAACCACCAGCCCCTTATTTCCTCGAACTACCCTTGTTCTTGCTGTCGCCAGGAGTTTCTTCAGGAGGCATTGGGTTCTTTCCTTTTTAATCATTCTGAATGCTTGGTGTACCCCATCTGACAACTTGGGTTGGAGTAATGCATCTTTGTATTTGTTCCACTACAGTTTGGCACATGCAACATTCCAACTCAGAGTGAGGAGCATTGTGAACTCTGCACCAATTAGGGAGCAACAATTCTTTAAAATTCATATTTCTGCCTAGCTGGATTTGATCCTCCCAGATAAACTCTTGGAAATTATCCAACAAGCTGAGTTGTCTATCTTCGTGATCATCAAGTTCCTTTGCTTGCTCAAGCAGTACTTTAGAACTGCTGGCTTCTGATGTGGATTCATCAAAGAAGCTTTGCAACATAAAGACTTCTTCTGTATTTGAAACAGGGGCAGCCAAGACATAGTTCCCCATGCCGACTTCTGACACCAATATCTCATTCGAAGTATTCTGATATTCAGTGATCACATACTTCATTTTGGGTTCTCTCTCAATTCTGATTTGATTTGGGACTCCATTCCAGGGGAGCCACATGTGAGAATGATTTGTGGATCTGTATCCATTTAGTGCCTTGGTGAAATCTCGACCCAAGATCAAACCATAACTGTCAGGAATATCTGCCACTTGAATATTAAGTACCTGTTGCACTCTAGGATCTGAAGCAACTTGCATGGGAATCATGTTCAGTTCTCCCACTATATTTACCTCTGCCTTGTCCAATTGGGTGACTTTCTTCTGAGAGGCTGCAGGGGTAATACCTAGAGCCCTACAAACATCAAAGGGCATAACATTTGTAGATGCTCCCGAGTCCAGAAGACAATTGTGCAGATTCTTCCCAAAGATACGAATAGAAGTCAGGAAGGGAGGGGTTTCCATTTTGCCTTGGAACAAACTCAACTGAGTGTCAACTTGTGCAACCTGATTCTTATCTTTTTCTTTCCCTCTGTCTCTAGGTGGTGCTTGACTTAGGCCTTTAGGTGCTTGTGAACTAGGAGGCCTGCCAACTGTCTCATTAATTGCTACTCCTTCTGGTGCTTTACTTGAATTAAAAGACCCTAGGACTATATTTCTGATCTCAGGGACCCTTAACAACTCAAAAGCAGAAAGACTCACCTTTACCCTTCTGAGTTCCTCAGTCACATATTCGCCTAGTTGCTCCACATTCATGTCGACATGGGTCTCTTTAGAATGACCAATCTGCTTATCTTTTGTTGTATCAACATTGCTCCCTTTTGATGCCTTAGGTTGTCCTCCTTTTGCAAAGTATTGTGTTGGGACATGAAGGTAAGATGGATTATTGCTGGCATGTGGGTCCGGTGGAGTGGTAAAAGTTTTTGGAGGAATAGATGTAGTAAATGGGCCACCAGCTGGTGGATTCCTATTGGGCCTATTCCTCAAATCATACTTTCTTGTAGGTTGTTGAAACATCTGTACCTCTTCAACACCAGCTTCCTCGTCAACCAAGGGACCATTATCATTCTCAGTTCCTTCATTAAATAATTGAGAAATTTCATCTTCATTCAACACTTGTTCAGCTTTCTCATTCTGGCCACTTGACTTCTCTTCTGGTTCATTCTCCTCATCCCTCGAGAAAGGAGCATGATTCAACACCAAAACTGGGGAATCATAAGGATTTGAGGGTACCAATTCCCGACCGGTGGAGTTGTTTTGAACTTCATACTGAAAGATGGAAGCAGCAATTTAGGACAATCCAGCTCAGAGTGCTGGTTTGTCTTGTGAAGCCTGCACCACCCTGACAAAGCTGCTTCAGCTAGATATACTCCACTCAGAGGCTTTTCTTGATTGGAAGGTTGATCCAGTGGAGTGGGGAGTCCTCCATTATTAGGTCCGGTGTTCCATGACCTATTCTGTCTAGGTGGCTGTTTCCTTTCAAACCCTTTTCCACCTTGTTGTCCTCTATCAAAGTTTTGACCAAAACCTTGTCCTCTTTCAAAATTCTGATTTTTGTCAGAATGCTGCCCTTTGTCGAAGTTCTTCCCTCGTGCAACATCTCGGTTCTCCCTATTGTAATTTGATTGCATGCTCCTCTGAGCAGCTTCGAGTTGGCCGTTCTGGTTTCTCAAGTAGGTTACCTCCATATTCAGTTTCTTTACTTGCTTGGTTAGCTCATCTAACCTCTCCTTATCAGGACTACTGTAAGGCATTGAATTCACATTGTTTGGAGGGTATCCTAACACTCCTCGTGGACCAATAGACTGATTCAAAACTTCTGAGTTATGTAAATATGTAGGGAAACCAGTCTGTTGTTGTGGATGAAGGGGTTGATTGGCACCCTACTGCGGATAACTGGGCATTGGGTGGGCCTGACTTATTGGATGACCTAGGTGTGGAACCAAAGGCAGTTGTGGAAAGGGATTCATAATGGGAGTGTGATTAGTCAGCCCCTGGTTAAGAGCTTGGACTTGCCTAGGGTGAGCAGTTGGTCCCATAGATGGCAGGGGTCTTGATAAGTGTTATCTAAGATCTGTACTGACCTTAACAACCTCTGTATATGCAGTGAGCAAGGTAGTTGGGGGATTAGTTCTCCACTTAAGGAAGGTGGATGTAAGGCTATCAAGGGCTTCAAAATAGACCTCTAAGGCAGTGGCATCATCCACAACATAAGGTGCTTGCAATCTAGTGTATGCACGGTGGAGCCTATTGTTGAACGACTCTATAGGCTCATTAACTTCTCTCTTAACTCCGGTAAACTGCATGTAGAGCTGATTGGCACTGATGGGGATTTTAAACTTCTGCAGAAATGCAGCCTCAAGTTCAACCCAATTATGGATTGATGTAGCAGGTAAATGGTTGTACCAATAAAAGGCATCCTCTCCTAGAGAATAAGGGGAAAGTCTACATGCAACATCCTCATGATTGATCCCTCTATCTCTCAGACAAGTCTAAAAAATCCTAATATGCTCCTCTGTTGTCCTATTAGGATCATTCACGTGAACTTAGAGCAAAAATGCTCAGGGTTCTCGGGCATAACATTGTAGTTATTGAAGGATAGAGGTGATGGGTTATTTGCCAAGAAAGCCATTGGTGGAGGTGGAAGTGGCAACGACTGATTGATGACTGGTTGGGGTTGTTGAATGGAACCGGCCTTAGAATCGGATGAAGATGAGATGGACGAGGGTGAGGATGGTGGTAATGACGAGGTGGATGGTGACTCCTCCCTTCTTCTGGTCCTTCTTGACCTAGTTGGATGTGGCAGTTCTTGAAACTCTTCTTCTTCTCCTGGTGTAGATTTGGTTCTCCTTTTGAGCCTCTCAGGAGAAAGGGCGTTTAGAAAACGCTCCAGCTTGCTTATTCAACCCTCCTTCTAGCACCAATCCTGTTGATGGTGTTTTCTGCACAACAACAACTCAGACAAAATATATAGTATCCTATCTCTCTTGAAAGGTCAATCTATATTGAAAAAGAGATAACCCCAAGGTCTCTCGGGTGTTAGGTCATAACTTGCAACAAAACAACTCAGTGATAAATGTGAAAATGCTGGTAATCACAAGGGACCTTACAAAACAAATACTGGAAACCTTAAACCTATTAGATTTTGCAATATAATGATACTTGAATTCCTTGTTTAACCTCAGTTCAAAGAAATAACAAAAGATAAGGGTTTCAGAAATCCGAAGATTAATACTACTCCTAGAATCAACAATACTAATGATGAAATACTTGGAACAAACCAATCCCTCAAAACTAATTTTTTCTTAACTTAGGCTATACCTGCAATCTCATAGAAATAGTGCAATCTTCTAAGGAATTAAAGATTTTTAGATCATAGACATTCATTCAATTGAACCGAATGAATGCCCACAATTGAACTAAGCACATAAATATCCGGTACAGGTTGACGTTGCACAACAAACCCACAATCAAGAAGCTGCCCAAAGTATGAACCAAAGATTGCTACAACACTCCAAGCACTAAATCACAAGCATTATCGAATCATTTAACTCTAAATCTAAAAAAATGCATTCAAACATTTCCAAGCAATTTTAAAGGTAGAACAAGAACCATGCAAGATTAATCAATCCAAAGAGGGCATCAATAATAACACAATGTCTTCACTTGCATTGAATCACCAGTAATAGCAACAATTCTGATATTCTGTGTTACAACACTTGCTTGAAATATGACTAACTCCTAACTCTAACCTTCTGCTCTAATCTTCTGGTTTGCCTTCTATCTAATTCTAACAAACTAACCCACTGTCTAACCCTTTACAAATGAGGTGAAATGCCATACTTATAGAGACTTCGTCCTATGCCAGCCCGAGCTAGGGTTACAAAGAAGGTCAGCCACCAACCAGATCGGCCTTGGACAACTCGCATTAAATTGCCGCCCCACATTGGGTGCCTGAGGCGCCCTCCTCAGATCGACTTGGGATCTCTACAAATCTCGATTCAGATTGAACAAACTCCGCAGGTCCCTTCCACCATTAATGTCCCACCAGCACGAAGCAGAAGAACGGTAACATGTGCGCAATGTGTGTTTGAAAATGGGCCACCGATCGACAGCTGAGCTGGGCATCTCCAACTCCGATCGAGTCCAACCTGTTCTAATTCTCCATGTCACGTCAAACTCAGGTGAACGACCAATGAGCATGTTGACAAACCTTCTCGTGCACGCGTGAGTTTTACCTGCCTAGGGAAAGAAGAGGTTGGGAGAGTGATGTCTGAATTTCATGGCAAATATGGCACAGGCCATGGCTCATCACCTTCCACTGCAAACCAGATCTTGAGAGCAGGCTATTACTGGCCTACCCTATTCAGGGACACACATAACCATGTGAGGACGTGCCATGTATGTCAGACTGCAACAGGTAAGGAGAAACGTGCAACCCTTCCACTTCAGCCTGTTATAGAGGTAAAACCATTTGCACAATGGGGAATGGACTTTATAGGTCCAATCAATCCACCTTCATCTACATGCCATAGGTATATTCTCACCGTAACTGATTACTTTACCAGATGGACTGAGGCTCTTGCATGCAAACAATGCACTTCTGAAGTGGTAATAAATTTCATTGAATCAGGTATCATTAATCGCTTTGGATGTCCATTGGCTTTGGTTTGTGATAATGGCCCTGCTTTTGCATCATTGAAGTTTTCTAACTGGGCTTATGATCATGGGATTGTCATAAAATTTGCATCAAATTACTATCCGCAGGGTAATGGGTTGGCAGAGACCTCTAATAAGAACCTTTTGACAATCATCCACAAACTATTAGAGAAGAATCTTAAGGATTGGCACACCCAACTTAGATTTGCTCTTTGGGTAGACCACACCAGACAAAAAACATCCCTAGGAACCTCTCCTTATCACTTAGTGTATGGTTTGGAACATGTATTTCCCATCCAACTGAAGATCCCTACCTTGCAATTTATTAATGAATATTATGATGGAGAGGATAAACGTGAAGCCCGCCTGGTTGAACTGTTGCACCTTGAAGAGAGAAGAGATGAAGCCCTAGAAAACTTTTCCAAACATCAAGGTGTAGTGAAGAGATGGTTTGATAAGAGAGCCAAGGTGAAAGCCTTTAGAATCTCTGACTTGGTTCTCTACAGGGATAAAGCCACGATCGAAACGGGGAGCATGGAAAATTTGACAAACTTTGGCTCGACCCTTATTAGATTGCAGGTGCCTGGGTTAAGCATAAATTAGTTTTGAGGGATTGGTCCGTTCCAAGTATTTCATCATTAGTATTGTTGATTCTAGGAGTAGTATTAATCTTAGGATTTCTGAAACCCTTATCTTTTGGGATACAGTCAAGTACACTTTGCGGCTGCGGGTAGGTAAAACTCGTGCATGCATGGGAAGGTTTGTCAGCATGCTCATTGGCCGTTCACTTGAGTTGGACGTGACATGGAGAATTAGAACATGTTGAACTCGATCGGAGTCGTTGGAGATGCCCAACTCATCTGTCGATCGGTGGCCCGTTTTCAAACACACATTGCGCACACGTTACCGTTCTTTTGCTTTGCGCTGGCTGGACATTAATGGCGAAAGGGACCTACGGGATTTGTTCAATCTGAATCGGGATTTGTAGACATCCCAAGTTGATCTGAGGAGGGCGCCTCAGGCACTCAATGCGTGGCAGCGATTTAATGCGGGCTGTCCAGGGGCAATCTGGTTGGTGGCCGACCTTCTTTGTAACCCTAGCTCGAGCTGGCATAGGACAAAGTCTCTATAAGTATGGCATTTCACTTCATTTGTAAAGGGTTAGACAGTGGGTTAGTTTGTTAGAATTAGATAGAAGGCTGACTAGAAGATTAGAGCAAAAGGTTAGAGTTAGGAGTTAGTCATATTTCAAGCAAGTGCTGTAACACAAAGTATCAGAATTGTTGCTTTTACTGGTGATTCAATGCAAGTGA
>CM021103.1:399200116-399246465 GCA_007115665.2 Sequoiadendron giganteum
AATAAGGGCATTAGGTGCACGCGACATAATCTGTCCTATCTTCCTGTAACATGAGTGGTTTCGATGGCGGCCTGACCCAAAATAAACGTTTTCATGGCGGCCTAACTTCTTCATATGGTGGTTTCGACTACTATTGGAACATGTGGGAGGAAGGAGCGTGA
This sequence comes from Sequoiadendron giganteum, assembly GCA_007115665.2. NCBI lineage: Eukaryota > Viridiplantae > Streptophyta > Pinopsida > Cupressales > Cupressaceae > Sequoiadendron > Sequoiadendron giganteum. The sequence goes on from CM021103.1 coordinate 399,200,278, forward strand.
GCAATGCTTGAATAACATCCAAAGTTTCAGTATTAAATTTTTAATAAATTTCATTTAATTCAATTTAGCTTTTAAAATTTAATTTAATATATTTTAGTAATCAAGATTTCTGGATAAAATTGTGTGCAAATTTTTCTTCATCAACGTTTCGGATCATACTCCATGATCCATCATGAGGATGATTAGCAGATAGTGGAAACAAAATGTTATTAATTAATTTATTTTGTTTAACAATATATATTATTAACTTATTTATTTGGTATTAATTTTAATTTATAAATATTAGTTTTTTATTTTTATTTTTAGATTGCAGGAATCGGTTGGGTATCCGTCCCCCTATAAACTGCAGTGCGCCTGGTAAACTTTTTTCACGTGACCGATGATGCTGGCGCGACACGGCGCGACACGCCCTCCGGTACCACGGGGATGGTGGGGAGACTAGACCTCGTGACCTCTTGCCTGCAAATAAATATTAGTTTATTTATTTTAATATGTTTCATTTAATTTAATTTAGCTTTTAAAATTTACTTTAGCTTTTAGCTTTTAAAATTTATTTTATTTTATTATTTTTAAAAATATATATTATTAACTTTTAGTTATTAATTTTTAGCTTATTTATTTGGTATTAATTTTAATTTATAAAATTTAATTAATTAATTTTGATGTGTAAATATAGATTAAGGCATTCATGTCTATTATATTAAATCATAAAAAGATATATACCCAAATTCAATATATATGTGTTTTTGAAGAATATTTAAAAAAATTATGTATTTTCAAATGTTCGATAAATTTGCCAAGTTATTGCCAAGTTTTTCCCGTGTTTTTGCCGAGTCCCGAGTTTTTAAATTTTTTTGGGTTCGCCGAGTTATTGCCGAGTCCAAGTTTTTAAATTTTTTGGGTTCGCCGAGTTTTTGCCGAGTCCCGAGTTTTTAAATTTTTTTTGGTTCGCCGAGTTATTGCCGAGTCCGAGTTTTTAAATTTTTTGGGTTCGCCGAGTTATTGCCGAGTCTGAGTTTTACAACTATGATCATAACTTCCAATGAGTGTACAGAAATTAGTGAAAGGTTATCATCATAGATGCAACCTTGATGGTGCCTTTTCAAAATGATAATTGACTTAATAACTTAATTTAAAAGATATTTCAACAGCAATATGACAGTGTTAGAAAACTGCATTGATCCGACATCTATGAATGCATATAATTGATAGCAATAGAATGATGGTATCATAACTTCCAACGAGTGTACAGAAATTAGTCAAAGATTATTGTCATAGGTGCAACCATTGATGATGCCATTTCAAAATGATAATTGACTTAATAACTTAATTTATTTAAAAGATATTTCAACAGCTTAATCAATTGTAGTTTATTTGGAGCTAATTATATATTAAAATTTTAAATGCAGACTGCATGCAAGTACTCTCAGAGCTGCTCAATTTTCAGCTTCCAGAAGGATGCTCTTGTTGCCAAAATGCTTTAAAATGCTTTTTGCAATCCTTAGGACAAAATGCTAGAGCATTATCACTTGGAAATGTGTGGGTAGAGGTATGGGGACAAGTGACAACATTTCAAATCAATGTACATGAGTAAAAGAATAAGAGTGAGTATAAAATATGTAAACATAGTCACCAGAAGGAGTGGTTGCAAGGTTGGTATCCTTATCATTCTGGAGTTTCGTGGGGACTATGCCTAGAGCTTTGCTACATGACACAAATTCAAGCAGTTCAAATAGACAACCCTAAAGTTACACAATGAAAGGACAAGAAGAAAGGAAGAACAATGAAGAATTAGGAAAACTCACTCAATATATTATTGCAGAAGAAATGACATCCTATGGGCCACCCCAAAATTGATGGAATCCAATTAACCTATGCTATCCAGCCCAATAAGAATAATCAGCTTACTTCCTAAGACTCTCTGTGGTACATAAGGGAGTATTTAGCCAGGAGAAAAGGTCTTCTTGTTTTCTCATATGCATTCATTGTTGAATTGGAAAATACTATAGATATTCTGCACAAGTTCTGTCTCTTTATCCACTTTACAAAAGTTCTGTTTGAAAGTTTCTCACCTTGCTTCTGCTCTGGTTAAATTAGATCCTGTTTTACATTCTTCGATCTTTGAACAAATTTGGTGGCAGGGACACAAATTGTGTAAATGAGTTTCAAGGGATACACAAAAAATCTATTGTTTCTAAGGTTGTCATGATCCAAATTGCTGGCTGCATAAATTCAACATTGAAGTCCACATAAAACAATTGAATAGCCATTGTGTATAAAGGAGATGTCCAATGAAATATTTTTACAAACTGGAGCCCTAGCATGGCCAATTTCAAGAAACCAAATGCTTTGTTTAGCTAGAATTCAAGTGTCAGAAAGTAATTAGCTGGAACATGAGTAGCATCTATATATCATATGAATACTATAGAACTCCCACTTTTGCCAGATCAATACCTATCTTTAAGCAGCAGTGGTTGAAGTATCCTAGCATATAACATTTGCTTTAAAATCTAAAACTTCACAGGATTCTAGTTATATTTCTTAAAAATTAAACATGAGGGTCAAACTTGTAAAAGTTCTCTGTTTACCTAGCATGCAAGCTTTCATGGGATGTGTCTTTATCCTGTCATCTGTAGATTTTCAATATTTGGTCCTTGAGACTGGATTGATGAAAGGCTTCGTCAAAAAATAAACTTCAATGCTTTCTTTCCCAGATTTTTTATGCTTTTTAATACATTTAATATTTAATTCCTTTGTTGTGCTTATCCCAAACTTGACCTTGTTGTGAGTTGAAGCTTGTGATTTGATAGTTTAGAGATTGGGGGAAGGAGGGTAGTGGCTCAAATGATCTCAAAGTCCCTTTTTCCATAACTAAATAGTGGAATGGTCTTATCTATTTTAGCCTGAGATTCTGTGATGTTTCCAAGGTGTGTGTCTGCTTGTTAGTTTAGGAGTGTTATTGATGCAGGTTATCATGAAGGCATAGTAAGCTGGTCAAATTGTTTATTTTGACTTCAGAAGCTTTTGAGTTGTGAGCATGAACTTTGTCATGTTGATGCTAACAGTCTTTGTTGAGGATACCTTTATAAAGCATTTACAACTTGATATAGAGTAATTATTAGATGCTAATTTTATTTGCTTATAAATATCAATTCTATATCTATTGTAACATCGAATACACCATACATGCAACTGAGAACATCTGTTTTTATTCTGCATAGATATTTACATCCTTCTGCTCATTGCTAAAGATTTGGCATTTTTAGGAATTGATTGGAATATGGCATTCCTTATTGCATGTCAATTATTGCAATTTATAGCCTCAAAGGATTGTAATGATTGACCTCCTCGAATATACAAGGATATATTTCACACTCTCATTTGTTTTATTTGATCTTCTATTTTTTATGCCTAACATTGTCAACATTTATTCTGTACATTCTTAAATAGGTGAACACATGTAGGAATATACAGTTTCTCTTCATCATCTCTTGACCAAAGCACTTGTCCTTGCTGATATATACAGTTACTACTGTCTTAAAGAATTAGATATTTTCGAAGAGTGTTTTGATATTTTTCACAGGTCCTTATTTCATGTTCAGGTCAGAGTTTGCTGGATACATCATTTTTCCCTCAACAAAGTTTATTTTATCCGGCGTGTCAAGGGGCAATAGCCAAGTATTCTACTTCCTCGTTAGGTATATCACCAGAAGAATATGCAAAGAGAAACTATGCAAATAATATTTCAGAGTACAATACAGTTCTTGGATCTCTTACTGTGCAGAGAAGGTATAAGCTACAGTAAGCTTTAGTATTGGGTACTATATATTGTGTGTTAAATAGCCCTGTAGCATGTTTGATTTTTCCCATAATTGATGTTCTCTTTGATTAAGGTCATAGTATTTCCACTAAGGATTCATTGGTGTGGGAAGGGTTCAGATATTTCTTGTTGCGGGATGTCTATGATGACATGCAATTGGATGGAGTCCAGCCAATTCGAGACACTTTTCACACATTGATTGTAGGGGCAATGAAGGGAGCACGACTACAAGATTGTCTTTACTTTATGGATGAAATGAAATCCATGGGCGTGGCTCCAGATGTAAGTTTTGTATTTCTGCAAGTTATGGTTGTTGCTCCTAATGTTATGTGTAGGATGAAATGACATCAATATTTGCAGGAAACTTGTCACAAGGAAGGAATATATTTTTTTTGTATTCAAATTGAATTAATAGAATTATATGAAACGTTCATTTAGTTTAAAATGCTTCTGACTCAAAAATCAAGGTTTCATCATATTGCCAAGGCCTTCCCAATAGCACATGGCAGACATCCATTGGTATTACGTCACAAAGAACTTTATCTTTTTAGCTTCCAATCTGAAAATCTACCCAACATTGTTTATTGACTAACAGTTGTTGTCCTTTATTGAGCCATGAAACCTTATATGGAGTTTGATATGGAATTCTTTTGTAACATGCCCATTGTTCTACATAGTAATTTCCCTAAGTTTTAACCTCAAGCAAAAAGATCATGCATCATAGTCAAAACGAGCAATAAAATTTTTCTTTTCAAAACTATAAAGATAGCATGCACATTTGAAATAAATATTCTTTCCAAACTTTCCATTGCATTGTACCAAAGTATTACAACTTTTGAAGTATTGATTACATAGTACATGATAACATGATATCATTTCTCTTTTACAATCTTTCCATCATAATGGATACAAATACACTAACATGGCTCCGCAGAGTTCACTGGCAATAGATATGAATAGTCCTGGAAATCTCCATCCAAATCTTGGTCGCTTATTGATGAGGAGAAGCATCACTCAAGCGCTTTTCCGCCAACCTTGGACTAACTGCCGTCCCCCGCACAACTATCAAACTGATAGATGGCCCTACCCTTCGATGAAGAGATTGGTTTGGTAACTTCATAATAAAATTTGACCTTTTCTGAGCTTGGTGTTGTGTCTACATATCTAGATCTGTCACACAGTGGCAACAACCTACACATATGACTTTCCCACACTAGTATGTAAACCTGGATCACAGTGACTGACAGTGTAAACAGCGGCAACTTACACTACTTTAGCCAAAGTATTTTATTCCCTCATAACAAGTGGACGTTATATATTTCACCCACCTTCCTAGTTTGATTTATATTGACCATTCATAATCTATGCATAGGCTATCATACCCTTCATTGGATTATCCTAACCCCAGGAATAACCTATTACCTCTATGTTTAACTAACACATCGACGAAGTATCCAAAGTAACTCTAAGAATCAACTAGTTTAACCATTAGCTACGTAAGCTATATCCCTAACATAGTATTTACTACCCACTATGTCCACCTATTCCTTAATATGGAATATGTACAAACACATCAAGCAAAATAGATCTTAATACAAAATAAAAAATAAGTGTCCTTTCACTTTCATAAAAAAATCAAATAACCTTTCCCTAATAAGCAAAAGAACTTTCTTCCAAAACAAATTTAAACACTAACACACAATCTTTTCAAATTCATAAAATAAAGTATAAAAGAGTACGAATCAGCATGCCTGTTTATGTAATGCTCCAATTGATCAATTCGGATTCCCAACACAGTCTTCCCCAACTCAATAAGCAACTCCCAATTAGCTTTCCCCAACTTTACCAAAGACTCCCTCTCAAAGACTTCTCTCAAATTCTCTCAAAATAACTCACTCACCACTCAAGAAACCAGAACACAATAACTTCGAAAATTCACAGCAAGAATGTAGAAATATGATGCGTCCAAATGAGGTAGATAGCTCCTCTATTTATACACAAAAATCAGCAACTAAAGGCTAAAAACAGGGCATGAGGATTGACACTTCTTAGCTCAAATGATTTGACTCAGCAAGGTAAACAAAAGGTGGCAACTAAAATTGATGCATAGTGAACACATACATAGCCATGGTGAATGAGTCACACTTCTCAATGAACAACAAGAAAGATAATAAAAAATGTAAAGTATTTGCCTCCTACAGGTCGACTTACTTGGCACAGTTGAGTGCTTGACTATTTCTGTATTTTGCGAAATGCTTCACATTTTGGAAATTCATAATGAGAAATAAAATTATATTCGGTTCATGCTTTTATCAGTTGGTGCCACATTTTATTAACTACGCCATATTATATGGCTCGATGTTCATTGTTTGACTTGGTCGACACTCATTCTGTGCATGATCATTACTGTTGTTTTGCTTTGACAAAGTCTTGGCAGCCAAGTTTACACATTGGAAAGTAATGGTAACATAAGCGCTTATACTTAGTGCTGTCCATATTACATTACAACACTTTTAAATGTTTAAAGCACCATTCAAATATATATTCATGCTCCATTGAAATATGCTGCGCACTATTCTTAGCATAAGCTAAGTTTAAAATGCTATGTGCTATATGATAATTCAGTGCTTAGAGAAAATATTACTTTTTATATATATATACTCGGATACTATATATATAAATCATACCTTAATATTTAAGCACATATTAACACAACCATATCGATTGACATATATACATGGTATATATATATGTCATTTTGTTTGATCGATATTCCCATGCATATGGGTAATCTGTCCATGAGCATGCGTAGATAAGTCTATCTTTGTATACTCATGTGCGTAATTACTCATGTGTATGAGTTTATCGTTGACACATACATATATACATATATATACATTTTATGTATATACATCCTATTGATTAAATAGAAACACATAAAGAAGAACTCACTCATCACAAAGAGACTCAACATCGTAAACCTCTAAACAAGAACATTCACAAATAAACCACAAGCAAGACTAAAGATAACTTACTATTTCCCACTATTATCCCAACTTGACCAAACTAGAAGTGTGTGTGTGTGAAAGCTCAATTTAGGTCTTGTTGATGCGTGTTTTGTGACACACACAAACACACTAGAATAAAGTGTCCGGAGATGCTCTGTCCTCTTTTGATAAAAATCACCTTTCGTGCTAAGATTGCGAGATAGGTCACAAGGTAATTCCAATGTTCCAAAGTTGGGGGCGGATAGGCTCTGTGGTAGTATGAGGTTTGCTGGTAACCCAAGGGGGCATAGTACTTCAGTAAGTCATTTTGAAAGCAAGGGGTTGAATGCAGTGTTGTATCTTTTTTTTTTGGGTTTTTTGATTTTGGAGATAAAAAAAAAATGAAAAAGGAAAGGGGTGAGAAATCTTATGCTAATCCTAAGGAACTAGGAGACGGTAAAGATCAAATGCAACTTAAAGGAAACCATGCTTTGCTTCGTCTCGAAAAACGACAACTACACGAAAGCAGGTGCAATCTTCTGGGATTTATGCTTGAGATTTTTCACTATAAATAACACCATCAATTCGAACAATATTATTTAAAGTAAACGTTTTAAAAGCATTTATATCAAGAGCTCAGTCTAACTTTGCACATCAAATGAAAAGCATCCATTTGAAAAAAGTATGAGCTAAGTTACTTTCAATTCTCACCATCAATCTTTCGCTCCACTAACAAATAAATTTTAATCTATAACAATCCTACGAGAAAAAACAAATATGCAACCATGCACCCATTTGACAATAAAGGTTTCAAAGCAACTCATGCAATTATGAATTTTATTATCACAATGGTTTTCGCAACAATTTCATACAACTCTTTTCTTACTTCTAAATAAAAAAAACTAAATCTAACTCAAAAAATCTAATCTCTAATCCTCTTATAACAATTCTTCTGATTTCTTCCGATCGTTTGAAATGAAAAAGAAAGGGTACTTATAGAATTCCCCGATACAATGAATGGCCGAGATTGAAACAAAATCAAGGGCCCAGATTCAGACAAGAAAACCCTAATTAGGGTTGCCAAAACATCGATCAGTTAACTGACAGATGAGTCACCCACTGGCAGTTGTATCCCTATCCACTCATGCAATGCTTCGTTCGATGAACCTAGACACAATGGCGTCAATCTCCTCAATGGTAATGTCTGGCAAGGTGCTGACATTGTATTCCAGCAGGTCCAAACTGTCCGCACAATCGGCAATTCGTGCTGCAAGAAGGTACTACGGATGGTCAAGAGGTCAAATGCCTTAGTCAGATTTTCGCCCAAAATTGGCATGATGGAGAAAATATTTTGCACTTCCCTTTGCATATTATCCAGCCACAAGTCATTTTCTCGAACAATATCCTTGTTCAATATATCTGCAGCCATATGAAAGATGCCATTTTGGATGCTCTTTATTTGCTCATCGACCTTGATACTTTTTGCCTTAACCTTCTCAAGCACTTCCCTACTGGAGACCAATGCGCAATACCAGTTGCTGAAGTCGTAAGCCGCCCCAGCTGCAATAATCCTCTCGTCAATCAGCCTTTGCTTAGGAATTTTCCTTATATCACGGAGGCAAGGAATGATTCTGTCTTGCAAGTCCTGCAATCTGTCCCATGCCTCAGTCAAATTTGCAATCCTTGTGAGCAGGGAAGAAGTTTGCCCATGAGCATGCACTAACTTCTCCACAAATGCCATTACTTCTCCCTCTTTTCTTGCCATCCATTCTTGTGTTTCCCTGGCAGTAGTTAGTTCTTTCTCAAGACTTTCTACCGGTTCTTGTGATGCGTTTGGGAGTAGAGGGTTTGATTGGTTGCCTTGGTTGAGTGGCCTTGTCAAATGCCGGATATACTCCTTCAGGCGCTCAACCTCCATCTTATATTCCCTTTTCTTCTGAGTCTCCTTTTCTAATCTGGACTTAATGGTGGAAACGGAATTGTCCAGATCTTCTACTTCTTGCCCTTTGGTAGATGGACCAATATCAATTACAGTAATGGCATAATCGGCAGGAGTAATTTCATCCTGCGGTTTCTCAACTGTCGGGACTGCAATTTGCACTGTGCGGTTACCAGTCTCATCTCTTTGAATAGTAGAGAATTTCCTGGCAGGTTTTTTTCGTATTTACTTGCTCCAACCTTGCCAAGAAATCGTCAATATCATCTGCTTCTAGTGCTGCAACTGGTACCTTAACCTTAATTCTTTCCTTAAGCCAGTCTGGTAATGTAGGCTGCTCGACTCCATCGTCTTTGCAGTCCGGAATATCCTGAATCACTTGGATTTCTTGTCTTGGTGGGTCCTCATGAATCCCTCGTAGGGCTGAAATCATCCCTTCTTGGAAGTCGCCTTCCCTGTCATTCAAGTCCTCATCTGATTCACAAATCTCTGTGCCAGTTGGAGAATGGTGAAAGTCATGCTCAATCTGCATAGGCTCCATGTTTCCTTCAAGCACTGGTGAAGGAATTCTTATATTTCCCCATGATTCCTCTTCCATAATCAGTAGCTGCTTGATATTCCCAGATGCGGCTGAGTGAAGGGCCTTAGGCTTCTTCAGGATCGGCTTCTCGCTTGTTGCCACTTCTTTACCTTTCCTCTTCTTCTGATTGGTAGGCTCATTCCGTTCATCTCCCTGAGAAGCGCCAACATTTGAAGAACAAGATTCAGCTTCGCCCATTAAATCGTAGGTAAATGGCACACCTTGTTGCTTCAATGTCTGTACCCGTTGATCTACCCACCACTGTGAGTACTTGACCACTGGTCTCATAAGAGTTGTCAAATCACTTAACTCAGGCTCTGACCATTTGACAGGAGGGAGCGGCAATCCTTCATCATATCCTGGCTGTATGTACATTTCATCGTCATCTAGCTGGTCAGGCACACGGAAAAGTTCTGTTGCCCTAACCATGCTCAAGGATAACCTTGACCAAAGTCTTCTCCTTACTTCATACTCGTCAGCAGCATTTGCCCAAAAGTCTTCAAGGTCAACTCTGTGCCTGTATTTCCTTCCGTTTACCATTCCCATATGATTGAGTGGATCAAAATCCCCTCTGGACTTGTACGAGGTGAATGGATATAACTGTATTTCTATCCTGGCACTGTCTGCTGCCTGCGATGACGGACAGGATTCTACCATGTCTCCTATGAACAAGGGAAACGTGACAGCTGCTTTCTGCTTCAGTCTCTGGATACTCTGGAATGTTTCCAGCTGCCTGATTACTTCTAGTAAAATCATCTTGTCAGTAGGATAGATTGGCAACCTGTAAGGAGATTCCGTGAATCCCTGTATTCGGATATACATAAATCTTGGAAACTGGATGAACCAGGATCCGTATTTACTGATTAAACTTTTTGCTTCAGGTGTAAGTCTTTGATGCGTTCCTCCCTGCAGCACCCGAGTGATGTACATGAGAAAAGCGTTATGTGCCCTGCGCCAATGTGACCTCTCACTCAACTGCAATTGAGGATAGCAGTTGTAAACTTTGAGCTCTCCTTCGTTGTTGCCGACTACACCTTTGCAGATTAGACTGGCATACTGGTAGGTGCGAGCGAGTGAATACACAATGTAAGAACCCATATGAAAGGATTCAGTTTTCTCCAGGTTGACCAATTGTTCATGAATACTATCACCGATCATCCTTGACCAGTTGATCATTTTTGTCCCAGCAGATACTTCATCAATGAAGTAATACATCCAACTTTCAAAAGGCGCTCCTTGAGGACTGCCTACCAGTCTATTCAGCAACAAGACTATGTCTCCGTATTCTTCCTTAAAAAATGGCCTGAGTAATTTCTTGGGCAATCTCTTGGATGAGCATCTAGGTTTTTTGAGCCAGTTCTTGTTCATATTGGCCATGCAAAGAGTCTGTTTATCTTCGTACAATTTCTGCGCATCCTCCTTCGACCGGTAGTACGTTCGGTGGTAAGCCAGAATGCCAAATGTTTCCTGTATAGCCAATTCGCCTAAGTATGCCAATACTCTGCCATCAGGCGCCTCAATTTGTCTTTCTTCAGCATTATAGTGCAAGGCGCATTCTACCATCAACTCCGGACACTCGACTGCTGGCGGAAATCCTGCAGCTTGAACTATACCATTTCACATCATCTTTTGCGCAATTGGAGTTGGCATGCGTGTGTCACTTCCGTACATTCTTTTCCGAAATTCCTCTAAGTCCACATGGCCGAGATCAGTGTCAGCAACATTATTCCATTTGGAGATAATTTTAGACTCTGGCTGCGCACCTTTGCTTGCAAACTTCATTTTCTTCTTTGATGATTCTTCGCCGTTCAGCATAAATCTACAAAAAATAATATTTTAATTCAGAAATTATTTACGCATAAATAAATTCCAGCAAACTCGATAAGTTAATTTGTGAAAACAACCGTTGCTGGAAATGAAAAAATTAAATTGCTCGCAAAGAGAAAATTCCGTCAAAATAGAGGAAGTAAAGTCTGCTTGTCAATGAAAGCTGTGTTGCTGTTGAAGTAAATTCGCACTTTCAGCCTTTCACTTCGCAAAAAATATAAAACTTCACAAACTTCTTTGCCTTAACAAATTTTATCAACTTCGCTTTCGAAAGAATGAATGAAAATGATATGCAAAGCCAATTTAAGGCTGAGAAAATCGACCCATTTAGCAAAAATTAATTGTTTCCAATTTATTCAGTTTGAACTCGGTTGGCACTTGTCTTTCGAATGGCAATTTCCATCTTCAGCACAAGTCTTTAAAAAAAGTTTCTAATTTCGTCGCCAGTCGAGTGAAGTTTATTTTTCTTCTTTCTTTTCTCAGCAATTTGCTTAGAGAAATTCGAATTTTCTCATTAAATGGGTTTTGGAAAATAAAATATTAAAATAATATTTTATGTGTTGTTTCCAACCCGTTCGTTAAAAATAATTAAATAATAAAATTTAATTATTTCTTTAATCCAAAGGCAATTTCAAATTTTTTTAAATTTCTCTGTGCCTCTGCGAATTTTAATCTTGCTAAGAGATTTTTTTTACTTAGGCGAATTTCAACCTTGCCAGACATACCATTTGATTTTTTCAATTAAATTTCCAATTGTCTGGACTTAGGAAAATTTTTAAATTTTTTGATTTTCCAGGCAAACAATTAAATCGTTGCTCCTCCAAGTATTTTTAATGCCATACATGACTCCAACGTACTTGCCTTGTGCAATTTTTTTATTTTACCCATGCCTGGGCGAACTTGCACTAGCAATTGTCATTAAACTTTTAGCAAATGGCGAATTTTCCTTGTAATTTCACCACCTCCAAACATCTTGGAGCGAACCTCTTTGCATTTCACCCCTTTCCAACCTTCTTGGAGCGGACTTCATGTGTCTTTTGCAATTTTTCACCTTGGGTGGACTTTGACTTGCATTTGCAATTCTCTCTTGCACATGCTGGGCGGACTTTGAGTGTTTTTTGCATTTTGCACATGGCATGGGTGGACTTGCCAACTTTCTCACCATCTACCTTGGGGCGGACTTTGTCTACACTTTGCAACTTGCACCTCCCAACTTCTTGGAGCGGACTTGCCAACTCACCTGCATGTTTGCCTTGGGGCGGACTTTGTTTTCTTTTTGCAATTTTTACTTGCAAGTGTTTGGGCGGACTTCATTTATTCCTTGCAAGTGTTTGGGCGGACTTCAACATTTCCTTGCAATTTTCTTTTGCACATGCTAGGCGGACTTCACCATTTTCTTGCGAGTGCTTGGCGGACTTCCTCTTCTTTTTGCATGTCCATGCCTTAGGCGAATTTTTTAGATTTTCAAATTTTACCCATTTTTCTCTTGCAACCTTCTGAAGTTGATGTTTACGAAGCCATGACTTGCATACTTTCCCGAAATAGAAACTTCCTAAAAATAGAAATTTTCCAAAAATAGAAACTTTCTAAAAATAATCCCTAAAAAATAGGGATCCTAGAATGTGCTAAAAATGCCAAAAAAAAGTCCCTAAAAAATAAGGGCCCGGGATGGAAACCCTAAAATTTAGGAAGTGTCAGAATTGACTGAACGGACAGTTGATCTTCGTCCACAAGGCCTTCTAAGCACTTTGGCAACGTTCTATCATTGATTCAGGTTCAAAATCATTTCTTGACTCGGATGACCTTCAAAATTTCAAATTTTAAGTACCCCACCAAAAAGACCAAAACTCAGAAGCAAAACTATCAGAGGGAAAACTACTAGGGTCCCCATTTGCAATGGGGCGATGTGTGAAAAGGTCACAACAGGTCTATTATCTGTAATGTCCCCTTCTAGTCAGTGATCAACTCAGTAGCTCTTTAGCCTATTTCGGAAGCTCATAGGCTCATTGAGGTGAAATCAGGGTTTCCTTGTTTGAAGGTTTTCTGGTATTTCTCTGAATTTACTATTTTTAGTAAGTTCTAATTTTGGCAGTGGTCCTGTTGGCAGCAATTCAGTGAATTTCCTTTCAGTTGGAGCAGTTGTGTGACGTTGGTTTTGGCTTTAAGAACAATTTTTGGTGAAATGATTTATCTCAAGGCATTAAATGTTTTAATTTTAAATTGACCCCTTGGCCTAAGGTATTAACTTGAAGTTGTGTTAAAAGGTGGTCATTAAAGGGTGGACGCCTCATGGAGGTAATATTTGATATTTTAATAATGTTTCATTGCCTTGAAGTTAGACGCCTATATGGGGATGAAATAAAGTGTTTTTAAATTCAAAATATTTCAAAGGAGAATTTGGGCGTCCCTTTCTTGGAGGAGTTAAGGAATTTGAAAAGTCACCCTCAATTCTATAAAAGAGAATGTTTGCTCCAACTTTTATCATCCATTGTTTATGCTAAAGTTATGCTATCGAAATGACTTCATGTAATTGGCTTCGAGGAATGCTAACCTCCTAACATCTATCCAATTTCGTGTTTGAAAGACAACACCTAGTTGGTATTATTGCTGCTTCTGATCCAGACTAGCAGATTGAGCTTCACAGATAATGAATTTTGAATATGTTTTCAGTTTTTGAGTTGCTGGTGTAGACATGGCTGAAGGTCGATTTTACTTGCAGCTCTTCATATGAATTTATTTTGGTTTTGGGTAATTGCTCATACTGATTCTATGCTTGAGGCGACTCATTCTAGGAGTTTGCAGATTTTTATTTGAAGTTTCTGATTTTTAAAGTAAAAATCACCCCTCAAGGAGATTGTACCATGCTGAGGTTGCCTTGGGATTTGTGCATAAATGTTTCATGAGTTTTTGATGCAGTTTGTGAGTTGGAAAGTGGGCGCCATCCTTCTAGTGAGCATTTGCAATTCGTTTTAGCTCATTCAGAGGTATTTTGAAAGAGTTATGAGCATTTCATTGATTTACAGTTTGCTGGTTGACATTTTCAGTATGCTGGTTTTTGTTATCAGACTTCAATAAGTTCAGTTTTTGGCTTCTATTTTAGTATTTGAGAGGTTTTAAACTTGAAGAATTCATCCTTCACTTTTTTGCATTGGTTCTATAATTGTAACACTTGTAAATTGCAAATTTCTTAATTGTAAGGTTGTGAATTAGTAGTACTAATCCAACCATTGTTATTACTGCATTTACTTGTGAATTCTAATGCAAACACTATAACTCCTGGACGGTTTACCGCCAATGTGGAAGAAATTACTTTGTATTTACATCTATCACCCACTGTTAAGTGGAGAATTCCCACTATTGAGTGGATGCCTGCTGCAGGGGATGAATTAGTTTTGAATTGTGATGTTATTCCCCCCGCTGATTAAGTGGTAGCGTGAAAATCTCTCATGGTTGGATTACCGCCTCTTTTTGCTTTTAGTTGTATTTACTTTCAGTTATAATTCAGTTCCTTCGCCATATGTTAGCACCTCGCCTTCTAAAGGATCTTGTGTGCACATTCTTGGCATTGAGTTTATTTCATTTGATTCCTTTTTGAAGATACCGCTAATCCATTGGTGTAGTGCTGGTTTGTGTTGTGATAACTCAAAGAAAAAATTGACTAGCACATTTCATTATCGAAGTTTATCAGACCAAGTTCTTCTCCTTGAGTGATACTTCCCCTCTTTTCAGGAGGCTTGAATCAATTCTTGCATCCAACTTATTACATTGCAATAGTAGTCAGCTGAAAACAATACATTCTATTGCATCAAATATTTCACAATTAGAATCATTTTATAACATCAAGTTGAATCAACATTTATTCTTCATATTTCCAAAATGCATAAAACATAAATACACTCATTTCAAGCATTTTCACCCAACTAGGTAAAAGTAAATAAGTAGTAGCACAATGGGGTGTAGCATCTTTTCAACCCAAGCTTCTCTACCATTTCTACTGAAACTAAATTATCAGTGCTACCTGAATCAATAACCATTTTGCAACATTTACCTTGGGATTTGCATGATGTCTTAAACAAAGTCTTTCTTTGGGTAGGTTCTTTCTCCTTGGGTGAAAGAACTTTCCAACTTCAGGTTCTTCTCATGGGATGGAGATCCTACACTTTTTTCTGCTTGGACTTCTTGATTTCTGCCCTTAGTTCTTGAGCTGCTTGCTTGAGGGTGTTCTAGACATTCCCAAAACCTATGACCTGCAAACTTATTGCATTTAAAACATTTACCAACAAATCCACTACCTCTTTGTGTGTGTCCACCACTAGAATAATGTCTTCTTCCTCTGAATCCACCTCTTGGATTATGTGATTGTTCTTGGAAAGGACTTGGTTCTGAATTTTCTTTTTGAATTGAATTTCTTCCACCTTGCTGTCCTCTACCTCTGAAATATCTGCCTCTACCCCTATTTTTCTGATTTTGTTTTCTATTCAACTTATCCTCTACTTTTAGAGCAAATTGGTAACTCTTCTATTGTCCTTGGGTTGATTAGGCTAAGTTCATCTTGAATATTGTATCTTAACCCATTGAGATACCTGGCTATCTTCTCCATGTCTTCTTCCCCATGTCCAGACCTGATGGTTAATCTATAAAACTCCTCTATATACTCTTTGTCACTCATCTCTTTTTGTTTCAGATTTTGTAGCTTCTTGAAGAGGTTAGTTTGATAATCACTAGGAAGGAATTTTTCCTTAAGTTTTGCTACCATTCTACCCAAAATTTAATTTTGTGCATACCTTTCTTTCTCCTCTCATCTTGTATGAAATCCCACCAAAGAGTTGCATGGCCCTTCAATATGGTACAAGAAAACTTCACCTTGTTTTCATCAGGGACATTTTCATAGTCAAAATATTTGTCCAATTTTGTAACCCAATCAATAAGTGTTTCTCCATCTAAACTACTTGCATAGGTAGGGATCTCTACCTTTTGGTTTGGACCCTTGTCCCATGATTACTTTGAACAATGTATCTATTCCTTTATCTACGGGCTTTTCAACTTCTTCTTCTTCAGGTGCTTGTGGTTCTTCCTCTCTATCACTCACATCTCCTGTGATGACTCCTCTTCTCTGATTTCCTCTACTGCCGTGAGTCTATGAAATATCCCGAATAGGGTTTTTAACCCAAATTTCTGAATTTTCAATTTTCGAAACTGGAAACCCTAGATCTGAAAACTTATTTTTATTTTCTGCACCTTATAAAATGAATTTAACCAAGCATAGAACATATCTAGAACATGGAAAGTGATAGCAATTCAAGATATACACTTGTCGTTCTATTATTCATGGATTTCACCATGAAATACACAGTCAGCACACAAGAAACTGAATTGCAAGACTGCTGCTCCAAACTGAGTATTTAAAATGGTTATTACAACAAGTTTGTGGTTCCAACATAACCAACGAACTTACACAAACTGCTGATACAAACTCAGATCTGAATAATAAACTATAACATACCAAGTTTGATGTCAAAAACTACACAAAAGGTGGGCAAACTCCTTAAGATCAGATTGGCCTTCAATGATGCTAACCAAAATGCCATAAAGCTGATCGCTCCACTAAGTGATGTCAAACAAGTGCGGAACCAAGGGTTTTTACAGCTGATTGCTACCTCCAAAATGTCAATTCGTCCTCTATGAAGCTTGGCCCTTCCAAATGATGATGGATGTTGAAGAAACAATACCAAGGTGGTGGTAGGGTTTAAGAACTATTAAAACTTAGATCAGCATTAAATCCCTCAACAATAGTGCTCCGATCCCAATGTCAACTCTGTAATGTCTCCTTTTTTGGATTGCCCTAAATCTTGCCCTAGAATCAAAAATTTAATGTAGCTAGGATTATAACTAACCAATTATATGCTTGAAGCAATATAAACCTTGGTTTAGGTTCTGCAATCATGTTAGACAATATTGGAAATATAATTCATATGATCAAACATATATAATAAATGTCTTATCTATTTAAACCCTGTAAAAATACATAACTATTTCAAAACTCTATAAACTACACAATATCCATAATGCATAGTGGAAGTTTAATCATAATAGGATTTGGATGAGAAACATGTAAGTCCGCTTGAAGCTATCCATACTACGCCCAAGAGCGGATATACCATCCCTCTTGGCCCCAAGTGTCAGACATGCGAGCATCCAACATTGTTGCACAAACGGTTGTTGTTGCACCAAAAGATTGACTTGTTAATGCCCAATACAACCGCCAGAGTTAATGAATCCACAGGAGGTGGTTAAGCCATGTCACGAACCCAAGCGCTACGTTGCATAGCACAAGGAGACCAAGGGCGCACACCTTGCAACAAACATGGGGTGGCGTACTTAGTGGATAAACTTGTATTTGCTTTCCCTATCCATGCTGCCTTATCCATCTCTCTTATGATTGAAACTCCTTGAATCCATCCCAACAACCAATCCATGTAGAGATTTGGAAAAAACTAAAATTGGAGGCCTGTAATGCCCTGCCAAGTAACCCTAAAGGAAGTTGCAATTAACATCTTAAGCGAACTAATTTTTTTTATAAAGTGCATTTACCATACACATTCACTTACTAATTAACAACAACCTCTAAGGCTACAAGGTTAGGATTACTCAAACCCACACATACATAATACATATAACCATAGCATTATGAACTTTATGAAATAAACATCATACATCATAAGAATACCACATAACCTAATAAGATAATCAACCAAGATACAATCTCATAAACATTATCTTAAACCAATAGTTACATCACTCATTCTCAGAATGAGGCAATAGTACTCAAGGTTACAATTACAAAATTCCACCCCATAATCAAAAGAGGGATAAAATAACTTATACAAATTAAAATATTACAATACAATATAATACAACAAGAACCGCGAGCCGTCCATCTGGATGTCTCGCCACCAAGTACTGAAGATAGATGGGGACCCAACGGTTTTGGTGCATGTTCCACCCTACCAATGTGGTACCCAAAGGCCCACCCCCCATGCTAGGAAATAGTAACAAAGTAACATGGACAAAGATTCTACTACCTCTAACCAAAGACAGACTCATATTAATTCAAACTGACATAACCAAATAAATGCCATCAACAAGTACAGCTCATTCACCATACAAGTATGAATCAAGTACAACTCAAGTACAACATAAGCACAAATCAAATACAATACATGTACAAATCAAGTACAATACAAGTACAAATCAAATATCATACATGTACACATCAAGTACAATGCAAGTACAACTCCAACATCACTGACATAGGTCACATTGCTTCCAGATATAAAGTAGATCAAGTATGTTCAAATAACCATACACATAAAATAATTAACAACAGTTGTCCTAGATAGAGTGCCATCGCAAGGTTTGTCATGAGATCTCCTCTGGGCATTCTTCATAGGCTCCGGCACAAGTAATCCTGGTGGCCTCAACCGAATCCCGGCACTCATACTCACACATGCGGAATCAACTACCTCTCGCAAGAGCAAGATAGTTGATCTTGCTATTCCAGGCCTTCTCACTCATCCCAAGTCTAAACAAGCCTTTGTGTCTATGAGTGAGGATTAAATTATCTTGATTAATGTGAGAAGTTAGTCCTAATCTTCTAAGTACATTATTTTAATTATCACTTGTTTAAATCACTCCTGAAAGTTATCTAGTTTACCTCTTTGTGCTCTGGCGCTTAACAGAAGCCACTCTTCTATTGGACAACACACACCCAAACAATCCACCAAGGGAAACACAAGTGCATACCAACTGGGCATCATAATCCACTCCAACACAAGAAGGATACAAATAATAAAAACTCACTCCAAACATCTTGGAGGCAACAATCACATAGTCCACTCCTTTCATAGGAGGTAACAAAAGATCCCACTCCAAACATCTTGGAGGCAACAACACATAGTCCACTCTTTTCACAGGAGGCAACAAGATGAAACCACATAACAAGGTCACTCCATGCAAGGAGACACGGATCCCATAATCCGCTCCTAAACCAAGGAGGTGCAAACATCCCCGTTCATGAAAACCAGGTAAAACTGAAAAGACGCCATGCACTACCCAAAGGAAAACAACTGGATGGCATAAAGATTCAATAACCCTTATCCTCTAAGTTCTTCTGGAAGACTTATAATTTAGGACTAACACTAAATCCCAAAACCAACAATGCAACTTGACGACATAGCAACAAAAGCATTCAAGTCATCAATCAAATCTAATATTTGGATTTCCTAAATTCATACTCATTCAATAGGTAGTGTTGACAAAGTCAAAGACATGATAAGTAGATCATCTAAAATAATCATAACCCCTATTTCCCTTTTCATTATTGGTAATCTAAAACAATTAAACTTACTTCCCTTTACTGAATACAAAGAATTAAATCCTTTAAGATAATCATAAAGAAGATACTACTTTTGGATATACTAAATCCATATCTCTTTCATAATCCAATCATAATGATTCAATTAATCTAAAAAAAAATTAATAAATAACATAATTGATTGTCTCATCAATAAAACAACTTCTTAATTTACTTTTAAATCGACACAAATCCATGCAAGTAAACTCTTTCCATTTTCTAACCAAATCTTACATCTCATTCAATTTTCTATTTAAAACATTCAATCACTTTAATATAATAACATATTGTTTCTCTATCCATTTTCCATATACACTAATCAATCCATTTTTAAATCTTTATTCAATAATACATTGCATGCATCTCATTAAAATAAAATACGATAATGAATTTTACATTGAATATATATATATACTTCATATTATATAAACACCATTAATATTTCATTCACAATGACTAGACTACTCTATGAAACATAATAACTATTTGCCTTTTTCAATATAGTTAGTTCCTAAATTTACTTCTAATGCAACCTAACACTATTGTAAACAACCTTTTTCAATTTTCTATCTGGTTTCTATATCTCATCAACTATCCATTTAAAAACATGCAATTTCATTAATGTATAAAAATATCTTTTGGCTTATCTATTTGACCACGCATTCATATTGTTTCTAATTAAATCTCATTAATTAAAATAAACATTCAAATATAAATATTTCTATAATTCTTCAATATATTTAAATATTTTTTTCTTTATCAATTTTGACCATACATTAAAAACTTATCTTTTAAACTCTTCATGCAAAGCTAAATTACACGCACTTAAATAAAATAAGGTAAATACTGATTGAAAATACTCATGTATATATATATATATCTCAATATATTTTCTTCAATCATATTAACAAAATAAATATTTTCTTTTAAATCAAGTAATTATTTCTATTAAAAAATATCTTTCTCTATACATTTTCTACACATACCAATTATCTCTTTTAGAACACTAATAATACCCAATTTGCAAACAACAGAATAAAATAAGGTAAAATATTATTTATTCTCTCAAATGGATATATACCTTCACTATATATATGCTAAATATAAATTAATATATTTAAATATATTTAATCATTAACATATCTTCTATCCTTTGCAGAATATCAAATTGTTTAATTCAAAATAAAATATCCCTTATCACTAATTTTCCAAAACATAAATATATATTTTTCCAATTAAATCAAATTAATAATTGGACCTTTTACATATGGATTTAAATTCCACAATTCAATTTTAAATTATGCATTCTTTAAATCAAATATTTAACTCCTTCAATTAAACTTTAACATGCCATTTTAAAATAAACAATAATTTCCCCATATGTTTATAATGTTAATTCCACTAATCTAATCTACAAATTTTATTTAAAATAATATAAATAAATATAATACTTTAGTATTATAAATTATAATATAAAATATTATTAAATAATATTTTAATATTATAATAACAATACATAAAATATTAATATTCATAAATATCAATTTATTATTATTTTATTTTTAGAACAGCCATGGGAAAATAATTTAACAGCAGTTCATCATGTTTCAATCAAAACTCAAAAACTACGATATTTGAGATTTTTGGACAGGGGTAAGAAAACTTCAAAATGCAAAAACCCTTTAAATTTCTTGAAAACCCAGTTTGTGAAAGTAAAGTTATAGGCGACGCAATCAGACCATTTTACCATGAAAATATAACTATACTGCAGATTTTAAAATCCGATTTTTAATAATAACAAAGGGTTTCATTTTCTAAAAACATTCTAAATGCATTGTTCAATCTCTATGTTTGATTTCAATAACAATAAAATCAATTTCTCCAAATAATTTAAATTCAACTAAGGTTTTCACAATTTTCACTCAAGAATTTTCATAAGCAAAGGCTGTAAATTTGTTTAATTTTTTTCTTCTAATATCAAATTTATTTTCTAAAACAGATTTAACAAATAAATCTTTAATCACTACTATTTAAAAAAAAACAATCAAGAACAATAAAATACAAAGAGGAAAACCTGGTACAAGAAGCTACAGGAAGAGATGAATTTTTGATGCAAGTCTCCTCCAAAGATTTCTTGAATTTTCTTCAATCTTCCAATGAATCCAATCCAAAATCCAACAAATGCAAACAATCTTTCCTTCAATCAATTCTACAATCAAACTTTTCTTCAAACCCTTGTGCAAATTTTCCAAAATTTCTTCCTTGCTGTAAGAATGTATTTTTCTAAAAACTTTCTGCCCTAAATTAAAACATATATTCTTATAAATCAAAAATACCTAATTCAACCCTAATTCATATTACATGCAAATTGGATATTTCAATTTCAATATTTACAACCCTAATTCACATTACATGCAAATTAGATATTTCAGTTTCAATTTCAATTTTCAATTTCAATTTCACTTTCAATTTCAATTTTAATTTCAATTTCAATTTCACTTTTCAAAAACCCACTTTCAATTTAAAATGAAATTTCAAATAATAAATTAATTTCTAAAGTTGCAACCAATTTATTAAATAAACATTTAATTATAATTTCTAATTTTGATTCTCACACGTTGGAATTAAATTCCAAAATTAATTCTAATTCTTTTATTTCCTTTCTTTTCATCACGTTTAATTAATTAATTTAATTATTTAATAACTAAATTCAACCCCCATGGATTAAATTTAATTACTTAAATAAATTAAATATAATTAATTAATTTAAATATAAACTTTTATCCACATTGCATTATTTAAGTTAAATAACCATCAACATGATTTAAGTGCAATTATTCTAAATATCTATTTTCAAATTAAGAATGCTTCAGAATTAAATAACATCAAAGCAAGACAGACAATGACTCGACACACACAACTGACGACACACTAAGGCTAGGGTATAGACTTGACACATGTTACCTAGCTACTATCTCCCGTTCAACTTAACCGTTGGATTGACACGCTCAAACTTGTGAAGCCAGGTGGAGTCGATGTCATGTACCTGCAATCCTGCAACCAAGTAAACAACATCATACAATATATCCAGCATATAATACACACCGTGAAGAAGAAATTACGGGTTCGCAGGGCGCTCGCAAGCGAGTGATGCGAACCCGTCCTCTTTACCAATACACTCATCGAAACTGACACTTCCATCATAATCCAGTAATCTCATAATAACATCTCATGTTAACTTTACAACAACCTTAATCTATAATACATGTGAAACAATAATCAGATAACTACATCTCACAGTAATATTTGTCACTCAATAGTAACGATTAAAATATCATAACAAAATATATCCAGTATCAAAGTAATTGCAACCAAACATAACATAAAACAACTTGAACAAGAAGCAAAATGGAGGGGTATTACAAGGCCTGTAGATTCCCCTTTCTAAGCCCAAGGGCGAACACTCACCCCCTTGGCTCCAAGTGGCCACCTTGAAGTGGCATACTTAGAAAGAAATCTAGTATCTGCTCACCCTACTGGTACTACCCCTACTCCTCCTCATGGTTGCTTTGTTGAGAATTACAAACACTAAATATATCTAGATTCATAGAGATTATACAATAATAAATATATCATTATACACAATAATCACGATAAATCATACCACAATACTTGCTAAAATATAGGACTTCTATATTCTAAGATGCAAACATATTAGCAATTGGTGACTTCTGCCCTTGTTTGCCGAGTGTAGATAATTATGTTTGATCTGCTCCTATTGCCTTTCTGTTCGATCTATCTTTTATATTCAAAAGATATTGCTTGCCAACTCTACATATGATTGCTTAAAAAAATCAAATGAATAAGAATCTATTATTCATATTTATATTAAGGAATCATAATTACTTATAAGGCTCAATAATTGTTGCAAGCATCATTATTGCATACTCGTGTATATATAAATATATGTATATTCCTAATTGATTTCAATCTTCCAATAATCACTTTATATATATATATATATATATATATATATTGAAAGATTGAAATCAATTAGGTATATATATATATATATAGTTATAGTTATAGTTATATTCAACTTACTTCCCTTACTCATTTATTATTTATCTTCATTTATCTCTCCTTGAGTCAACTTCTTCTTCCCACATATTTCTTTTTCTAAATCTGACTATATCATATTAATGTATCTGTTGCTATGCTCAGGAAATACTCCTATTTTTGTCCTTATTCGCTGTTCCATATATCTGCGTTTAAATCTGATTATATTCCATTATGTTGCTTTTATTCAGATTTCTAATTCATTTTTTCCTATTCATTATTCATTTCCCTTTTCTTCCCACACTCTCACTCTATTTATATCCTTATGTCTCTTTAAAGAGAGACATCCTGTTGAATGGAAACAACCTTCCAAAAAGACATGTCCCTTTATTAACAAACCTGCCTCCCATTAATCTTGATCGCTGCCTTAAAACACCGCTGCCTGCTTACACTTAATCGATGCCTTCTTAAGATTATAAGCGCTGCATATTAGGTATGCAGCTGCCTTTGTAAATAACTCCACAAATCCTTAAGTGCTGCCTTCACATTATAGATCGCTGCTCTATATTATTAAACTCCATCGCTGTCTTATATGTCTAATGATAATCACGGCTTAATCTCTTTAATATATATATATGTGTGTGTGTGTGTGTGTGTGTGTGTGTTATGTTTATATATTTTATATTAACTTATTATATGCTTTCTTATTTTAATATATTTACTTTTATATTAGTTTTATATATATATATATATATTTAATATCTATATTATTATATTATATAATTATAATAATATTATATTGTTAATGTTTATATTTATATTTTAGTGTTGCAATTTCGGGGGCATGACAGTTTGCCCTTCCCAAGATTGCTTGTCCTCAAGGAATCACAATCTAGGATGCTCCTGAAGTTGCCAAGATCCCTAATTAACCTTGTAGATTTGTATTGCTCCTTCTTGTGATGTAATTAGTTTTTGTTGTGATACTTTGATGTAATTAGGAATTGAAAACTTTATAGTTAGTTGTGATTGTTTTGGTTATGTCCGTCTTAAAACTGCAATGATGTCCTTGGAGAGTGGTTGTTAGTATACTATCAATAAGGTTAATACCATTCTCTAAAGTATGAGGACAATTTATTGTCCAATATTCTTTTGACTTATGTACTACTACTTCCCAATAACTCTCAACAACTAAACCAAGAGTTGGAAATTGAGAAGACCTATTATTTAAGATGAGTTTTCTCTCATTTCATTACCTCAAAGATCCTAGGCAATGATACAAATTCTTTATTACTCATTGTTGAAATCTACAATGATAGAAAAAATGTTGTGTTCTTCATCATGATAGATTATGAGAGTGTTGTGAATAACAAGATCCTTTACTACGGGTTGTACCTTCTTTTCCTACACTGTCAACTAGCGCCGAAGGAGGCCGACCCCTCACAAAAAAGCACTTTGGCACCCAAAGTCCAATTAAAATTGTATTTACTTTATTTCTTTTTAAAATGGGGCGCACAAAATAAAAATATAAAGATTATTATTTTAATCAGTTTTGTTCCCTTTTAGCTCCACAAATGGGCTGCCCAACCCTTGGAAAAATATTAAAAATATTTTGGAGCCACAAATAAGTTATGGGAAAATACTCTCCAAGTCCACCAAGCCATATAAAAATAATTGAGCCATAAAGAATTATTTTTCTGATTATGCAAGGCTCAAACCAAAGATTCAGGGACATTACAGTCTAGCATCCAAACTCACTCTCAGATTCCTTATCTCTTCAAGAATGGCCTCTCTCATCCGAACACCTCCTCTTCCACCTCTTCTCATTCCTCTTCTAGGTGGCATTTTGACTTCTCAATGCAACTTACCAGCACACAATCAAATCTTTCTTGTCTCTTTTCAGGTACCAAACTTGCTTTGATACCAAATTGATGCAGAGGGAAAGGAATTTGCAGCAAAAGTGTAATAATCAATAACTTGTTTGGCAAATGTCAAATTGTCTCTTCCTAGTAGCCTTGTTTTTAGACAAATTTGATGGGGCAGCAATTTTTGTGGAGGTTCTTGGGAATCTAAACACACTTTCAGATACCCTTTATGGAGATACAACTCCTCCTACAATGTCATCCTCCAAAATGAAACAAAAAGCCTTCAAAACAGATTGTTATCAGTCCTAATTAGCCCTATAAGTTGCCAAAACTCAGTTTTTTTGAAATAATGCCCTCACACTTGTCAAATTGGTACAAAAACTATTTAAACAATTAAAGTATGTTGCCATAGACTTGTAGACCAAATTTTATCAATTGGGTAGGCATAGTTCTCCCAAAACTCAAATTTCTTGCTTAAAACCCTAGGTAGGGTTTGACAGGACAGCGAGTGAAAAAAATTCATTTCTAATTTAATTTCCAATTTCAAGACCTCAAACAAAATGCATTAGGTCTGTATAAACCCTTAACATCTTCAACAACAAGAAAATCAAACAAAGAACTCCAAAATCTACTTATTTTGCAAAAATGGAGGTCTAGAACACTGGTAACACCCTGCCAACATACCTGCAAGAAAAAACTTCATTCACATACCTGCAAGAAAAAACTTCATTCCATTTCTTTCCAAAACGACATAAAACTGATTTTTCCATGCTTTTCAAAGTTAAACATCATCCCTAACTATCTACTTCAACCCATGCAAACCCAACTTTATAAATTAAGCATTCAAAACCCCTAATTAGATACTTGGGGTTGAGTAAAAAGACCAAAATTTAAAATCCATAACTAATTATTTGTCCAAACTTAAGTAAAAATCTCCTAACATGTGATTAAACACCTAACATTGCATTCTAATGCAAATCTAGAACTAGATAAAATGATGCTCCTGCATCATTTAAGAAAAAATATCCTTCGTATTTTGATTATCTTGCAACACTTAAAGTGAATAAGTTAGAATGACAAGCTGTCCTAGTGCTCACTCTTCTATGATAAGGTCCACTCTCTTGGGGTAAAAGCTAAAGCTACAGTGGAATGGCAAATTGCACAGGATGTATCTATAGTTAGAAGCTTCATGGGGCTTATAGAGTACTATGACAAGTTTGCGGAGAACTTTTCTAGGATTGCCAATCCTATAACTTACTTGCTGATTGTGGTATGCCCTTCAAAAATTGAAAGAAATTTTTAAATCAGCTTTTGTATTGCTGATAGTGATACAAATGATGCCTCTTTAAATGGATTGGATGGTATATTCATTCAAGATGGTTGTGTTGTGGCTTATGAGTCACAAAAGTGAAAAGACCATGTAAAGAACTATGCTACCCATGACTTGGAACTTGCAGCTGTGGTTCATGCCTTGAAAATGTGGAGACATTATTTACTAGGTAGACAATTTGAACTCAAATTAGGCCACAAGAATCTTGGATATATCTTTATTAAGGAAAAGTTGAATGCTTGTTAACAATAGTGGCTAGAATTATGAGTAATTATGGCATTGATATCTCCTATGTGAAGGGGAAAGAGAAAGGGTGGTTGACACCCTAAGTAGGCAGAGATATATCGCTGCAAAGTGCAATGTCTTGCTCGTGATTTTATTTTAAGAATTTGGTCCTTGAACAATAGAAAAATGATACATGGTATTTGAAGTTTTTGATAGTTGGTAGAAATTAGTGAAAATTTTGGATAATCTCTTGATAATGATGGGTGTAGTAGCTTCTGGATGAGGTACATAGTGCTCAATATTATGCACATGTAGGGGTGCCAACAATGTTATATGAACTAAAATAATACTATTTCTGGCTTGGAATGAAGGCATAAGTGGTACAATTTTTGGCAAAGTGCTATGAATGTCAAAATGTAAAGGTGAAACGTTGTTATCGTGGGGGACTATTATAAGCTTGTGATATTCTTTTGAATAAATGGGTCGTGATTTCAATGAATTCTGTTTCTGGTTTACCCAAATCTAGGAATAGACATGATACCATTTTGGTGGTGCTAGATAAATTGACAAAGGTGTCACACTTTATTTTAGGCAATCTTAAAGATGATGCTGCAACTTTTTAAGGAAAGTTTGCAAAAGAGGTGTTACACTTGGATTGTTTGTCATAAGTAATAATTTCAGATTGAGACAAATTGTTCACACTACGATTGCAGAAAACTCTGATGATAGCTTTTGGTACAAAATTGATTTTTAGCTCAGCCTACTATCTTGAAACAAATGGTTAAATTGAATGGGTGAACCATGTGATTGAAGATATGCTAAGAATGTATGTTCTGTATTAGCCTAATGGAAAGACTACTTTCTTGTACTTCAATTTTCTTATAAAGATGATTACCAGTCCCCTATCAAGATGACCATTTTCATGCATTGTATAGAAAAATGTGCAGAACCCCTTTGGGATGGGACAACATGGTGACTATTGGGCTTGAGTTGCTGCATGAATATGATACCGAATGCATATAATCTGCCAGAGACTTAAAGAAGCCTTAGACTCATGAAAAAGTTATGTTGATTTAAAGAGAACTCAATGCAAATTTAAGATGGGAGAGGAGTTGTTCCTTTGGGTATGCCCATATGAGAGTTTTAAATTTTTTAGGAAGGCTGCTAAAATTGTCCCAAGATTTGTTGGTCCCTTTGCAAATCCTTAAAGAAATCAGTTATGTTGCTTATAGGTTGGGCCTTCTCCCTTCCCTATCCAAAATTGATGGTGTCTTCTGCATTGCTTTATTAAGAAGACATGTATCTGAAATGAAATCAAATTGTACTCTAGTGTTGAGCTAAGTATGACTTCAGTTCTAGTTTGTTTCACTATACTTAAACAAATCTGGTTTTTATTCAATAGAACATAAATCAAAACATGTTAAGATTCTATATGAGTAAAATAAAAACCACCAACAGCTGGGAATCAAACAGAAATATAAAGGAAAACAACTAGGAAATAATGGAAAATTAAAAACAATAGATCTAGAAGACATATCTTGTTTTCTTTGTTGGACACAAATCTGAAGGTGTTAGAAGGTTAGAGAGGGGATTAGAAGGTGTTATGGACATGTATAGTGATTCTACAAATTGCATCACATGCTCCTGACTTGAGAGACATGCTTGTGACCAATAGGGGTGCTAGTAACCCTCTTTGGGTATTGGTGGTTGATAGGGGTGCTAATAACCTCCTTTAGATGCTCTTTTCAGCCCACGTGCTTCTTCAACTTTCAAGTATGTGCCACTTAATTTTTCCTTTCATTGTGGTGCTTGTAGATTTTGAAGATGTTTTGCCAATGATTTAGAAATGACCTATCAAATTTGAGGGGGAGAAAACATTGGGTGTTTGTTTTGGGATCTTGCCTCAATCAAGCCCTTGGTTTGACATGTATCATCCCACAAGTATTGGAAATTTCTGAGTGTGTGCTTTGTGTAGTGCAAGGCGAATGTGATGTGGGCAAGAAATACAAATAGAAACCCTAGGAGGCTTGCCACAACAATGGTGGTGCATGCAATGCCATGGAGGAGAGAGTAGGGTGATGGAAGATCACAAGTTGTGCCAAGGGGCTTGGTAATGGAGTATTTTGGATGGCTAATCTGCAATAATAAAGGAGTTGGACACTCAATGTCAATTAGAGGAAAAATTAGTATGGAGTAGCAAGAGAGTGCAATTAGAATAAGAAATGCAAGGACAATGTAGAAGTCTTTACCAATTAGGTAAGAATATTTTTAATTGACTTCTCGGACAACATATTGCTTAAGAAAACATTGTATGATAACTCGGGGTTTGTGATTGATCATTGGCTGGGTTTTGAGTTTAAAATCAAGATGGATAGTAGAGCAGGTGCACTAGTGACCAGCACACCCAAGGTCATTAGCATAGGGACACTAGTGTTTCGAAGGGCACATCATTATAGAGCATAGAGAACATGTTATTACAGCAAACAGGATTCTTGTTGGATTGGTTTGGCACATCTGTGAGGGGTTTAAGAATTGGAAATAGACTCGATTGAGGCAGAATCCTAAACAGCCATAACCATTTTTTCTACCCTCCCTACAACTTCTGATCTCCATACCTCTCTACAAGATTATCAGATTTGAAGTTTGCATGCATTGCAACAATTGGCATGCAAAGATGAACAAGCTTTGAAACTTTGAAGCCCCAAAACTCAAAGAACATTTACTAGTTGTTCCAAGTCGCTAGCATGTCATATAGTTAGTATTGTGATTTTCCAAATTGCAATTGCCAAAAGTTTGTCTATTCATTTTTGGATACCTTTGTCTTCTTGGGTTGATAGCGCACTTTCAAGTTGCCACTTTGCTGTATAGGTCACCATTGTGATATTTAGATTGCTTCTATCTCATATCATCTAGAATGTAGAAAAACTCTTGTTCTAGACTTTATCTTTTTATGTTAGCATTTATCTTCTACAAATGATAAACCAAGAACACACTCTCTTTCCTCGTCTATTTGCATAGCATAGCATTTCAATTCATAGCTCTTGTATTGCTAGATCAGAAATCTATTCATGTTTACTTTGTGCATGCACCTGCTTATCCTAAAGGAAGTAAATGAGATTGTCAGTTGAAAAATACACTGAGGTAAATAGACTAAATCCCCTACATTAGGATAGTTGAAACTCTGTTTACTTGTTGACAAAAGTGCAATTAATGATACTAACATGGGTAGTTATATTCTTACATGCTTGAGTTTTGTCCCAAGAAGGAAGCCTTGATGAATCTTAAGGTGCATGAAGTTGTTAATCTGAGGTTGAATAACCACTATTAAGGAGAAGCAACATAGTTTGGTAGAATAGGTGAATTGGTTCATGGTATTGCATTTGATACAATAGCACATGACATCGACCCAAATTTTCATTGAAATCATAGTCTGTCTAGAAAGATGTGGACACAATTGACAAATGTGCAGTTTGATATAGCTTGAAAATGGTTGCTCAATATGAGTGTGTTGAGCAAAGAATGGGATGGATTTTTGTAGATCATTGTTTCTTTGATTTTTTCAGATACAGAGACATGGGGAAGTGTTTTTGGAGAAGTTAAATTTTTTCCCAGAATTTAGGGACGTAAAGGGGATGGCTATTAAAAAATTTTAAACTAAGTTATTGATTCGTTTTTCGATTTGGGTACGGGTACGCGAATTCGGTACGGGATTCGGCCAAAATTGTTTTTGGGGCTGGGTACGGTAATACAAAAAACATATAAAAATCAGAAATATATACATATTTGCAGCAATAATTAAGTTCAGAATACATCACCATATTAATTGTCTAATAACATAGCAAAAATACATCACCACTTTCATAGTCAAATATTAAATATTAGTGATACTCGAAAGTCGAATGTCATGATATAAAATTATAAATTAAAGTTCAAACATAAAAATGTCAAGTGTTTACAATCAGCCATTATTGATCATTGATCAATCTGAATCATATGGGTCATAAAAAAAAAACAGCATCATCAGCATCTTTAGATGCTACATTTTGTGTAGAACCACAAATAGCATCAGTGGCACTCGCACAAGCACTGCCACTAGCACTGACACTACCACTCTCATGCTCAGTAGCTGCTTCAGGCTCATACTCATCATCAATATCAAGTGCAACTAAGTGACTTGTGGAAGCATCCAAGTCAAGCTGCTCTGGCTCAATATCCCACCTCCTTGTGTCTCTTCTTTGTAGGAATTTTGCTTGTGTGTAAGGAGGCGCAAGTTTGAATGCACATACACCAAGTCCTTTGCCTTTTTTGAATGTAGCCTATTGCATTTGATTGAGTGGATGAAGGAGTATGTGCTCTAATTCCTCTCAGAAGAAGATGAACTAGCAACCTATTAAGACCAAATTAAATAGTTAAGAGTTACAAAATTTAACTAAACAAAATAAATAATTAATATAAAATTATAAATTAAAATTAAAATTACAAAATATAAAACTTACTTGGGATAAATTTTTTATTGCAATAGGTTGGAAGGTTGGAGGTGCCTGTATTCTTGCCCATGGAAGTACCACCAACTATGAACATCCACCCTGTACTTGTCTCGAAGAGCATCAAGATTCTAATCAACACTACTGAAGCATGCAAAAGCCATGAACTCAGCCCTCACTCGATCACATTGGTCACAATCACTGAAGAGTCTAGGAATTGCTGCCTTGTACCTTTGAGCCACTTCAACATCCCTATATGGAGCAACTCTTGATGAAGCAAAAAGTATCTTAGAACTATAATATTTGGGACTCAATGCAAAAGCGAGAAGATGCAACAGAGTGGTCATTTTGTTCCATCTATCAACAATGATTTCTTGTAGCTCTTTGAAGAACTTTTCTTTAGGATCTTCCTCTATTGCATTGATGATGGATTTCATCTTCTCAATCATTGAGTCAATACCATCATATACTTTGCTCAAACAAGGTCTATCCATGTTTGTGTAACGGATCATGCTCAATATGGGCTCAGTGAAACTGACGAGATACTCAACACGATCCCACCAACTATCATCGAGGATCCTTTGCTTGATCCTATTTGCCCTTTCACTGCTAGATTGCCTCCATATGGCCCAATTAGGGCTGATTACCATGGCACAGAGTGCCTCACGAACCTTTATAAGTTGTCTCAACACAATTGTGTTGGAGGCAAAACGGGTCTCGACAACCTGTTTAAAAATCAAAATTATAATTAAAATATAATTTAAACTTACAAAATCAAAATTTAAAATTAAAAGAAAATTAAAAATTTAAAAATATTGAGAATTAACTTACCTTCAACAACTCCAATATTGAGAATTGTCTAAATATTCCTTGTGTCATATGGTGGTTGGTGACAAACATTTGGATGTCTTCGCCCTTAGCATACACTTGTTTGATCCACTCAATTTTTGATCCAATTTTTTGTAGCATTAGATTGAGGGAGTGGACAGCACAAGGTGTCCAAAAAATGTGTGGATACTTCTCCTTAACCAATAACCCAGCAGCCCTACAATTTTTGGCATTGTCGGTTACAACTTGCACAACATTTTGATGGCCCACATCTTCAATAGCTTGGCAAAGGATTTTAGCAATAAAAGTGCCATCTTTCACGTGTCCTTCACAATCCACTGCTCTCAAAAACATTGCCCTTTTAGGGGACACGGCAATAACATTGATCAATGGGCAAATTTTTGCATCTTTCCATCCATCAGAAACAATGGTCACCCCTGTTTCGATCCATGAATCTCTTATGGGCTTTAAAGAGTTTGTTACATGTTTCACCTCTTTCTCCAATAAGGTGCAACACACCTTCTCTAAACCTGGGCCCTTATACCCCTTTGGAGCCTCATTAATAGATTTCACCATTTTTTGCCAATACGGTGAATGAACAACGTTGAATGCCAATCCATTGGCATAGACACATCTTGCTATGTCTTGATCAGCGATCTCTCTTGCCTCATTTTGAAATGAAGCTTCCAATGGTCCCTTAGATCTTTTATTTGAAGAGGGTACAGTTTGCTCTTGAGGGATGTTCATAAATGGATGGCTTTCTGTAGGTGGAAGATAAGTAGGTGGTGTAGGGGGTTTCATGGATTGAGATCCTCTCTTCAAAGGATGGCTTTTTTTAAGACTACCAGCTTTTTGCTCTGCTTTTTCTTGCTCAGTAATATATTTCAACACTACGTCATCTGGAAGGCCTTTGCCATCACCTTTTGGAGGTCCTGGACAATTTTTGATGCCATTATCAGGGATCTTACACAAGTGTGCTTTCACTCGATTGTATGAGCTCATATATCGAACTTTGCAATGACTACAAATCCAAACATATACTCCACCACTTGGACATTGTTGAACCATTTCTACATATTTCCAAAGGGGAGAGGTTGGGTTTATTTTGAAACGAGATTGGCCTGAGGAGTTAGAAGCGGATGCCATTGTAATACCTAAGGCACAACAAATTGAAATAATTTTGTTATTGAAATTTGAAACTAAAAAACTTAAAAGAATGAGAACAAAACAAAAACTTAAAAAACAAAACAAAATAGTTCATTTGCTAAAAAAAATGTAAGAAAAAAATAAAAAAACTTCAAAGAAACCTGCCTCTTTTGAACAAATCTTGCTCTACGATCTTCTTGGCAACGAATGGACACTTGCAATTGCTTAGGAATAGCACAACAATCAACTTTGAACAACCAACGATCAGCCTTCAAGTCTATTCAAGCTTGTGCAAGCAAGAGAGAAAGTTCAGCAATGGAGGCAAAAAAAATTGTTTTTCATTCACAAATTGTTAAATGAAAGTGTTTTTACCTATTTGATGTGTTTGGAGGCAAAGATTAGGGTTGGAATGAATATTTTATTAATTAGAAGTCAACTTTTGGTCCAAAAAAATAATTTAAAATTGAAAAAAACGCACTTTTTCTGCAGCCTGGGCGTTTTGACATCTGGATTCGAGTCAGATTTACATCAGATTCTCTGGGCGTATCTTGGATGAATCCACAGAGGCGAATTGAATCCGCAGTCAAATTTTCGAATCTTGTCCGAATCCGACT
Source organism: Sequoiadendron giganteum (assembly GCA_007115665.2). Classification (NCBI taxonomy): domain Eukaryota; kingdom Viridiplantae; phylum Streptophyta; class Pinopsida; order Cupressales; family Cupressaceae; genus Sequoiadendron; species Sequoiadendron giganteum. Next base: position 399,234,389 of record CM021103.1, read on the forward strand.
CGTATCGAATCCGAATTTCGAATCCGGTACGAATCGTATCGTATCCGGAGGTTGGGAGTGACAAATCGGTAACATAGATTTTAAACAATTTGTGAGCAGCTGAAATTTTAAGAAGTAAATAGATGTGTGGAATTTGCAATGATAGTCCTCATCCTCTTTAGCTTTTTGAGTTTTTAGGGGATTTAGCATTATTTTCCTTTAAAATTTTACCTTCTCTTATTTTTATGCACCAAATGGAGCAGGTTGTTCAGTCTTCAAAAGGGGGATGTCCTGTCCTAGCCCCCAAGTCCTTGAGACATCTAGGGTGTCAGGGATGTCACTCAATTCCAGTGGAATGCTGTTGTAGATTGTGGATTATTTATGGGAGGCATAACTCCCTGTGTCCAAATAAAGAATATCTATAAGATGCGACTCATCCTTGAGAGTTATTCTCTTGGTGTTGTGTGAAGCACCAGATTTAATAGAACCCCCAGTTTTGAGCAGAAGATGCATTTGAGAAAATCTAGTCTTTTGTGATTAGTGGGTGTTTGACACCTTGTATGCACATTGATAAATGAAGTTGGGTTTGAGTGGAAAGCCTCCAAAGCAAGATAAGCTAATTGTCATGGGGTGATACAACTGTAAGAGTCTGATATTTTGTGATTGCAGAATGAAAATTGTAATTGTTGTAATTCTTAAGTAGGCAGTTTCAAGTAACTTTACAGTGTAAAATTACAATAATTTTCTTAGTAACTTCATGTAGCTAGATATGTCATGTAAGGCTGATTGTAGAACATTGAAGAGGTTAGATGCATGCGCTATTGAGACAGAATTATGAGAATAAGCTGTCATGGACTATCAAATATTTGTGTCTTTGTTAGCATCAATGATAAGCCCTACCTTGTCATGCTTTTTCAATTATTGAGTCTCTCGTATGTTCATTTAACTAGTCAGGAATGCACAATAGTTTACTTTATGTTTTTTGTGCTCTTATATTTATTTGCTGTGAAGCTGTAATAACTTGAGATCTAGAGTATATCCTGTGTAGTTTTTCAGACGCCAGGTCATCTTCTGACATCTTGATAGAACTTATTTCTCAAACAAAAATTTGATGTTTTTCATCTGCTGAGATGGAGAAAATGCTTAAAACAGAAATTTCATGAACTGCTAGTTGTCTCAGCATGATGATGTTATAAGATTTGTTTGAGTTTTAGTATGCCCTTTTTTGCCCCTTCATGCTGTTGTCTATGTTGATGGCGTTATGCTTTTCAGCGAAACATGGGAAGAGCACCTGAACCATGTTCAACAGATTCTCCAAATTTTATGCCATTATAATTAGATTGTCATGTTTTTGTCTATGTTGCTGGCATAATGCCTTCCAGCAAAACATGGGAAGAGCACCTAAACCATGTTCAACAGGTTCTTCAAATATTATGCCATTATAAGCTCTATGACACTTTGGATAAGTCTTCCTTCATCATGCAGCAGATTTGGGTTGGACTACATTGTTGGCTAAAATGGAGTCCATATTGGACAAGAAATCGTTCAGGTGAGTTAGGAATGATCAATACCTAGGACACTAATGGAGCTCTGCAACTTTCTAGACCTAACTAACTTATATTAAAAAGTTTTATTGGAGTTTTTTCACTTTGTTTGGTTCTGAACAAAGCAACCAGAGGTAGAGCCAATTAAATTTTTACTTGGTCAGCTGTTAAGACATTCAACAAAAGGGCATTTGAAGAAATAAAATACTCACTCTTGTCAACAACATTCCTCTGTCTGCCAGACCTGCAGCAATCCTTTCAGGTAGAAACAAATGCTTCTATGTATTTATTTGGTGCAATTCTCATTTAGAACTGGCATTTGTTCAGCTACCACAGTTTAATATTGACTGAAATGATCACAAAGCATCCAACATATGACAGAAAGCCTTGTGTTGTAGTAAGTTTAGATCTATGTTCTGGTAAAAGGAAGGCATTGATTTCTTCAGACACAAAACAAATTACTGAATGAGCACCATCATAAATGGTCAACGCATTTACTACAATGCCGCTTTAACATCAATCATAACAAGGAATCTCAAATTTATTGGTTGTTGAGTCACATTGCTTCACATTTGTAATTCCTGTGGACATCAGACAACTTGCTGAGAGTTTTCTAAAGTATATACAGAGTTGGCTGACACGTATTAAATTCTTAAAACTGGTGAGTCAGTCCTTGATTTCGACTTCCAGAATGATCTATTCTATAACCTTGGATGATTTTATGTATCATAGGTGAATATCACTAAAAATTGATGAAGCACACTTAATAAAGTGATCAGACATTTTGGCGAAGAAAAGCATTGGGTGTTTTGAAAAAGTACTTCTACTGGTCTCGTCTCTAAGCAGATGTCATAAGATAGATCAGATATTAAATAGCATGCACTGTTGCTTAACTGAAAACAAGAAACATGGATTCTACATGATTTGGAGAAGAATGCTAGAAACTATTTAGGGAAACATATTTTGTAATATGGTGGGACATTTTGGAGAAGTGAAAATGTTGGCTGTCTTGAAAAACTACTTATGTTTTCATATCTCAAAATAGATGTCATTAGTTCCATCAGATCTTGCGTAGCATATGCCTTAGGTAAACTGTAAACAAGAAACATGAATTTTATGCAACTTCTATGCTCCTTTTCAAGTCGCTGTGGACTTCCTTTCATGTTTGATCACCCTTGAGAACAGAGATGAATAGTGTCTTTATGTCAGTGATAGGTTTTTCCAAGATGGCTGTTGTGACATTTTGTCATTAGATAATCTTAATGCTAGATATTGCATAACTTTCCTCTAAAGCGTAAAATTTTTCTTGAATTTTGGTTAAGGCAAGGGAACAGCTATTAGAATAATTTAAATAAACTAAAAGCAGATGAAATTTAAAAAGTAAATACAGTGTAGTGAATTTGTAATGACAATCGTACCCTTTTTGCTTTTTGGAGATTTTTAGCATTCTTTTATCTAAATGTATGTTTTTAATTTTCATGCATCACATGGAGCAAGCTTTTCAGTCCTGGAAATAGTGGATGTTCCCTCCAAGTCTCCAAGTCCATGGGACATCTAGGTTGCCACCTAAAACCTTTACGGAACATTGAAATCATAGTTACAAGACTCAGACTTGGCTTGGTTTTGTGTGGCTGGTTTTTGACTTGGACTCGATACTCAGACTCGATGCTCTTTTAGTTGCTTTTTCACTTGTTTGGTGTTTTTAATCATTGTGTTTGGTGGCACCAGTCATGGGTGGAAGGATTGGTGATTTCTTAGGATTTTTTACATTTGGGGTGCTCAATGTCATGAAGGGATCTGAGTCTTTGCAAAGTCTAGGTCTTTGAGAGTCGCTCAGGCCTTCTCACCTTGGGACTTGCTCAGTCTGGGCAAGTGGGAGCAAGTCTTATAACTTTCACTGAAATAATTAAGATACAATGCTTTTCAGAATTTTGTTGATGTCTTGATGTATGGTAACACAAAACCTTTTGTGTTGGAAACATATTGGAAATTCCAAAGACATTTATAGTCAAGCTCGCTTAATCAAAGGAGATTTAATCATGCTATTAATTAAATTTTATGTATTATTCTATAGCTGAAAGCTTGAAAGTACTGAAGTACAAAAATGTATTGAAAGCAGATACTAATAATCACAATTGAGAATACTGTCCATGTTTTTGGTTTCAAATTGGGACTTTATATTATAGCGGTGGGAAAATTTTCCTACAACGTTTGCTGTAGGGGGGAGATTCTGTCATTTTGTGAAACTTGTCCAACTACAGTTAAAATGCATGATAACATATATCTATGGATTAAAAATATGACTTCTCTACATTCCATGACATAAATTGTAAGGCTTCTGGTAGAAAACTGTGTATAGCTTTATTTGCATCGATGTTACGGATCACTCTTGTGATCCATTTTTCTGAAGAGGGATCATGGAGTGTGATCTGAAACGTCAATGCAAATAACGCTATACACAGTTTTCTACCAGAAGTTTAATGAGATATCAATGGAGTCGAATAATTTGGAAATAGTTTTGGAGTCAATAACAGACATAAGAAATAGAAGGGCAGATAATGTGTTACATGTGAAATCCTGATACAACAGGGAATTCTATAGCAGTATATGATTTGTATGTTATATTTTTCTGGTGCATTACAGAACTAGGTTGGTCTGTTAAAAAATTAGTAATTACACTATTGCCTTCAGATTCTGTGCTATATCTTTTTAGAAATGAAACAGAAGGTATGGAAGAATGGAGAATTCATATTAAAATTGTTTTGTGAATGTTTGGTAACAATGAATTAAAGAGATCCTTCTTCATTAATGACTCAAGCATGATATGTTCCTTTTGTTACACTTTTCTATACTTGAACAAAGGTTTCTTGGCATTAATAAAAAAAGAGTGAGATCCATTCTTCTTTCATTATAAGCCACATAGAATGATGTGGAATTAGTCATAGAAGTATATTTTGGACGGGCTTTACATCATGCTTACTTTTTCTCAAAAATGGAAGTGGAATTTCCTGAACATGTTTATGATATTACTGCCAGCTGACATCTATGTGATATTTTGCATGTTGGGCTGAGTATTTTGCATTGTCTTTTGCAGACGACAATATACAATTTGATCATCTCAACATGTGGGAAAAGCAAGAACTCAAATTGTGCTATTCAGGTTATTATATTTCCAATGAATTTTAATAATTGTCTTTCGAAATAGAGATTTGCTGGTCTGAACATCCTTAATGTACAACAATTAATTTTCAGCGTTCTTTTATATTTTGAAGTGGTTAGATATTTGTCCTCATTACATTTACACTTTCTGAAGTTCAAGCATTATTTTCAGTGATTCAATTTGCTAACAAGTATTATTCTAACTAGTGAGAATAATGTTGTACACATGCAATGGACAGTGACTATAAACTGATGGTGTGCATATGCTAATTTGAAAAATCTGGCCTTTTCATTGACTTTAGTTTACTGTGATTTGTTTATTTTGGTACCTTGCTCAATTTTTATTCTGTATATATATATGTGTTTTAATTCACTTGACTCTTTTTTTTCATGTTAATTTGAAAACAAAGCTTTTGGAGAGTATGAAGCGGTCTGGTGTAAAGCTGAGGGGGCAGACATATATAACATTCTTGTGTGCTTGTGCATCAACTGGTCAGGTTGATCAAGTGTATGTTCTCCAATCTATTCTTTCTTAGATATAAGCTTGCATGCACACACATTTTTTATGTTATAGATACGTGCTTGCATTCTCTTCAGATTAGATTTCCACACAAGACTTTTGATTTTATGTGCATAGATACATACAGTTAAGTCTAAAACAATAATGTTATTTCTGTCTACTTATTTTGCAGTAATGAGATACAAACGTCACTGGTCACCAATAACCATCTAGGATTAGGATATGTATTTTGGACTTTACTAGTGTTGATTATAATTTATGTTGCATTCAGTGATAAGGTATTATATATTGAATAAGATGCTATTCCCTTGACAAAGTCCTTTCTGGCATTCTTGTTTATTGATCCTTATTAGGTTTCATATCCCACATCTACAAGTTTGAAACATTAAAATAAACAGTAGTATCTCAATGGACATTGAAATTTACCAAGCTTTCTTTGCTTTAGAAGTGATATGCCATACGTTTGATAGAGGGCTCAATCATATGGTTTAGATGATAGATTTGCTGATTACTTTAAGAATTATGGAAGTGGTAGTGTTGATGGGTTCTATGAATCTCCCAATTGATCACATGACCCTTTGGTCTCAGGAATTTTTTATGAGATAGTTGGATAGACAATATTTATATGGATGATTGTTGATCTTGTAAACATAAAATTTCATGGTCAAGAAGTGGTTTTAACAAAAGGATGATGGATACAATTCCAACTGCTTGTGGGGACAAAACAAGACAATGAAGAATGACCATCCTGCTGATAAAATTACTGGAGGAAACAAACCTATGCTTCAATGCAAGATGCCACGATTAGTTTCAAATGCCTCTAGGAGTGATGTTGTAGTGGTTCAGAGGTCAAACTATAGTTAGGACATATTAATTAGCTTTGACAATAATTGTGCTATAGATTCCCTTTCTAAAATGTGATGCAACTTGAATCTGTTACTGTCCTAATGTTGGCTTAAGGTTGGTTAGTAATTTTCCTTAAGTCAATCTGAGGGCAGAGCCAATTAGATTCTGTTGCTAACATAATTTTCCCCCCCAAAATAATATTCCTTTGAATTAATTGATTCAGATGTCCCATGACCTCTACTTGGCAAAACGACAATATTGTGTTAAATCCAAAAATGTAGAAAAATAAGGGCATATGCTCCCATAGATGTGACATGAGTCATTGTGAGTTATTCCATGTTTTGCTAGTGTATCCTTATCTTTTTCTGTTTTGATTGCATGCACAACTTAATATTTCAGCAAAATGAGGATAGCTACAATCCATTCTATGGGCTAGGATGACGTTATGGGCCTTGATAATCCATGTGGGCTTGCTTGACTTGTGGGCGGGCTTTGTGAATGGTTTTACCTTCTTTTGCTTATTTTAGATTAATATTTTTGCTTTATAACGAGTTGGGACTATCTGTAACTGTTCATTTTGTCAACTATGTTATGGTTGTTTTGAGCCTTATTACCATGTTCTTTCCTCCATACATTTATTTCATCTTTGACAATTTACTTTGTTGCCAAAATTTGTCTTATTCCTTTGTTTGAGTACATATTAATGTGAGCAATCTAGGGAGGTCTATCATAATTATTTTACTGTCTTCATTCCAGGCAAATTGTTCTTTGACTTTCTTAGGGCTTTGATGGGCATGTTTGTGTTAGTAAGGTGTGTTGTACAGTTTGCATAAATAATATTTTAATATTATTGTAATTCTGGTCCTTCATGGAATGGGGCACCGCACTAGAGACATGGGTTTACATTAGAAGAGCAATTACTTTGGGATTTACTAAGGGACATTGAAGAAGCACATTTTACTAGCTAAAAACGGCTGAGTGCAAGAGCAATTGAATGCTCCAAATTGGAGCACTTGGATTGACTAGGTGGACCCCTATGATGTCCCCAATCGGAAAACTCAGGAAATATGCAATATCTATTGAATTTTCTGGTTATGCAAACTGAAATAATTATGAAATGTGGAAAATAGGAGCCACACCCCAAGGTTAACTGCTGATCAGTAGTACAAATAGCGGCAATAAATTTAGGAAACCCTCATTTATCAAAACATCATAGATGAAGGAACAGATCTGACAATCAACAATGCTGATATGAATTTGGAAACCCTCAAATGCTAATTAATTAATTATGCCAGCAAATCTGAATATTAATGGCTGATAAAAACACAGAAACCCTTATATGACAAAAATATGATTAATATGACAGCCGATCTAAGTACTAATTGCTGATATAAAATAGAACCCTCATATATACATCATAACTAATCATGAACAGCAGATATGAACAATTAATGCTGATAGCCAATGTAATCCACAATTGAATCATTTATCAACATCAATAAACCCTTGAGCATCACAAGATAGATCTACAATTAATATTTAATTGATTCCAGCATATGACAGCAAATTCCACTTACAAACAGATCGTACAACTGTACGGACAGACAAAACCCCCCAAAATTGGTGCAAGGGCTGCTGTATGGATCATAAACTAATGATGATGATGGTGTAGGGCTAGAAACAAGGGTAAATTAACAGAAAAGAAACTGTTAGGAAGGCTGGAAGGTATGCGCTTATGGCAACTCTTCCACAATAATCACATTTTTTATTTTTCTTTAAAAGAACAAGACATGCCTTTTTGTTTCTTCTCTTCTAGAGAAGTACCTTGACCTTGATGTTTTTCCTTTTCATATAATGTTTCTTTTTGTACATGATCCTATCCTTTGATTTAATATCTCTAATGTTCTTATTCAATATTGGAGTAGAAAGCATGGGGCCAGCCTCAAATCCAGAAACTTGAACTATACCTCAATTGAATTTTCATTAAATTTCTAAAACTGTAAGGAAATTATGTAAGCTCTCAAAATTATGGCTTATAAATTGTATTTTTGAAAAACCCTAAAATTGCAATAACTTGATTAACAATACTCACAGAAGCTTGAAATTTAGAATGTAACTCCCTGATGTGGATCCCCAACTTCTCTCAAAAATATCAAAAAATTGTAATGGTTAGTGAGATATTAATGATTATTGAAAAGTAGGGTTTCCTTGGAAAACACTCTTTAGATTGACATGCCTTGAAAGGAAGTCTCGTCCGCTTTGGTACCAAGTAGAAATTGGTAGGTATGCACCCTTAAGAAGAAAGAGACAAAACTTTGACTAGACAAAAACAATGTGAAAGCGTCACCAAAAACATACAATGGTGCTTGTATTTGATACTTGAAACAGTGGGTTTAAATGTGTGTGTATACACATCCATTGTACATATCAAAGGAGGCTAACCTGACAAATACCTGAAGTAGGCCAGCCTAAAAGTTATTGGAAAGTCCTTAGACAAGATAATAAACATCAACATAATTTGATTATTATAAGCATATCATTAATTATGGCCTTATTAGCTTATTGGTAACATTGAAGATTAGCCTATTAACAAGATACTTGCTTTAATAGAAAACCTCTCTCAAAGATTAAATTTGGTGAATTAATCAGAGGAGTTATTATTATTATCTAGAATTATGAGTATTTAGATAAATTGAGAAATATCTAGCCATTGGGTAGTTTTCCCTTGAAGTGTCTATAAATAATAGAGGGTGGATCATGATGAATTAAAGCTATTCCCACTAATGAATGGTTGTATGTTATGGGTAAAGATTAGATTTTAAGATGTGTCATGCAAGAAATAAAGTGTTTTTAAAGAAGCACATCATGGGGAAGCATGTGAACATGTTAATCATGAGGCAAAAACTTGGAAAATATGTTAGTCATGAGGCAAAAACTTGGAAAATATGATAGTCATGAGGCAAAAACTTGAAAAATATGTTTAGCTGGGTTATGGTGGCCAACAATTAATCGGGATTGTCTAGAATGGGTAAATACTTGTGATATCCACCAAAGAATGGCTAGATTGGCCAAAGCCAAATTCAACAATTGCAACTAGTTGAGCCACATGTATTGTTTGAAGTTTGAACATTAGGGCTTTGATTTTATAAGGTGTTTTAGACACTCTTCAAGGAAAGGAAAATTATCACTATTTACTCATTGTGATTTGAAGCAAAATGGTTATCTAATACTTTGGTTAACAATTCAAGTTCCATGTTTGAACATAGTCCCAAGATTCATCTGCTTAATGAGCTCAATAGGTGATGGAGGCACACATTTTTGAAAGTGATAAAGGAGATGTTGAGTGATTATTGTTAGACTTAATAAGTCTACACCATAGTATCAAATATTTTGAAAAAGTTGTGAGTAATGGTAACTTGGACTAGTTGGTGATCTTATTTGAACCAGATCACTGAATCTTGGGGTGTGCAAAACTTGTGAAAAAAGTTGTAATTAAATTGCAATTCAATCCTGATTTATTTTGAAAATTGTGATTCAATCCCGAATTTGTCTGCAAAATTGCAATTTGAAATGAAATTCAAAAAATAATGTTTTTGTCTATTTTTATGAATTTTTTAATCTCCCAGTTTTTTCCCAATTAAATCCCCAATAATTGAAAAAATGCTTATCTTTTGGTTTGCTGAGTCAATCCTGAGAAAGATTTTTGCTTCTACACCATACTATCCTCAATGAAATGGACAGGCAGATGCCACAGATAAAACAATTCTATATACTATGCACATGACTTGAAAAATTTAAAATCAAGATTGCATAAAAACAACAGATTGCAATATGGCATATTGTACCACGTACAAAATTATAGCATTTTTACTTCTTTTCACCTGATGTATTGGAAGGTTGCAATAGTTCCCTTGGAGCTTTTGGTAGCAGGCTTTTGAATAGTGGTTAAAAGTAGAGAAGACTATACAGTAAGTTTGCAAGAAAGACAATACAATTGAATACTTGGATAAGAAGAAATTCTAGCATGAAACATTTTAAGAAAGTGAGGTTAGAGAAGGGAATATTGGTTTCACAATTTACTATCAAACTGGATAAAGAGGGGCAGTCATAAAAGATGATGTGGAGTAGATGATATAAATTTTAGAAATTTATGCTGTGTTTTGGTTTGCTCATATGACCTTTTTCCCCCTGGTTTTGGTACGAATGGATAGATAGATAGATGGGATATGATAGGGTAAGATGAGAAAAGATAAATAGATAGATAAGATAAGATAGATAAATAGATTGCTGGGTATACAATTTTATATCAAATTGGATAATGAGGGACAGCCATATATAGACTGATAAACAGAAATACATATAGATAGATAGATAGGTTGGTTTATTATCAAATGATAAGGAGGGGCAACCTTAAAAAGATGATGTGGACACTATAAATTGTAGCAATATATGCTATGTTACTGGTTTGGGGTTTGGGTTTGCTGATGACTTTTCCCCCCAGGTTTAGTACAACTTGGTTCTGTCATAGTACATATATACTCATAATTTGCAAAATTATTTTATAGAATTGAAAACACAATTGATAATTCACTATCAAAGGTCAAATCAATTCAAAATTACAATTAATAATCTTAATATTAGATAGGTAGATAGATAGGTTGGTTTACTATCAAATTCAGTAAGGAGAGCAAGCCATAAAAAGATGATGTGGACACTATAAATTGTAGGATTATATGCTATTTAGCTTCAAGGTTTGGATTTATTGATGGATTTTTCCCTTGGTGTTCAGTACTACTTGGTTTTGTCATATATGGCATTAGGCAAATTCACCGCCAACAATTCACCGTCGGAAAATTCACTGCCAACAATTCACCGTGGGAAAATTCACTGCCATGATAAATTCACCTCAAGGAAAACTCACCACCAGCAATTCACCGTCATGGAAAATTAATCCCAAACTTTTAATGCGATGAATGTTCCGCGGCGGTGAATTGCTGGTGGTGAATTTTCCTTGAGGTGAATTTGTCATGGCGGTGAATTTTCCGACGGTGAATTGTTGGCGGTGAATTTTCCTAGAGCCATATTTATATATATGCAAAATCATTTTATAAAATTGAAAACACAATTGATAAGTGATTAAGATAATTGATAGTTCAATGCCAAGTGTCAAATCAAATTTAAAATTACAATCAATAATCTTAATATGGCTCTTCATCGAGAGCATCAATTTCAGTACTTTCTTTCTTTGAACAACAAGCAGCCCTAATGTCACTCACTTGTTGCACTATGCAAGTATTGTGTAGGAGCCTCTTCATTCTCTAAATAGATTGTAGAAAGACTTGCAATAAAAGTATCCGAGTTGGCACACTCAGGGGCTACATCTCAATTCCTCATTTCCCCTCCTTGTACTCAACTTAATTATGTGAAAGGGGGTGCAAGCTGAAATGTACATAGATCAACTCCTTTGCCTTTTTTCGCAGCCAAGTGTTTGTGTTTAATTGAGTGAATAAAGGAGTACATACTCCTATTTCACCTAGATAAAGAACTCACAATTTGTTGATATTGTATACAAAGTCAATACAGCATTTGCAATTATAATATATATAATATATAGCTGCCAAAGAAAAGTAAGAAAGTTAAAATGTTAAAAATGCATATTTGTGATAGAACTTTTATTGCAAGAAATTGTAGGTAAATAGAGCCTTGTCCTTGGAGGTACTACCATGTATGAGTGTCCTTCATGTACTTGTTTTGAGGAGTGTTAACATGACGATTTCTTGAAGCTATAAAATTACTAAACTCACTTGCAACTGTGTCCTCTACATTTGGATCTAGGAAGAGTCTAGTGAATGTTGCCTTGTAGCCATCACCTACCTCAAGATCTCTATATGGTGCCACCCTTGTGGACAAATAAAATATCTTTGCGTTGTACTATTTGGGGTCAAAGCAAATACTAGGAGATTCAAGTGTGGTCATTTTGTTCCACCATTCAACAATGATTCTTTGCACTGATTTGAAAAATGATTCTA